>JBAMBQ010005085.1:0-21630 GCA_037044495.1 Stegana nigrithorax | reverse complement strand
TTTTTTCCAAATTAGCTGCTTTAATTGATTTTAGATTTGTGTAAAACGAAAAGATAAATAAATAAAAGCCAATAAAAAGTTGTTCACATTAAGCCAAAGCCGAAGCCAAAGCGCTTGGCAAACCCTGGCTATGTCGAAGTGTTTTATGTGTTGTGTGCTGCCAGCCGCAGTTTGTCAGCTCAGCCAGCTTGGCAGCCTAATAGTCCCAAAAAGTAGAAATCGTTTCTCCGTTTTACTGTTTTTGTTTTTGTTGTTTTGCTTATGCTATTTTGTCGACTACGCACGTGTTTGACATGCCTTGCTTGGCAGCATCTGAAACAGCGCTGCAAGGCGAATTTTCGCTTTGTGCCAGTCACACTTCTGCGCTGCTTTGCTCTGTTGCGTTGGTCAAGCTGCCATTTGGCTTTGAGCGTTTTCTGTTGTTGCTTTCTCTTTGCTAGCTGCCTGCTGCTTGTTTCTCTTACTCTTTCTCTTTTGTAGGTTTTTTTTTTCTTGGTTTTTTCATGGCTTTGTGGTTTTTGTTTTTGTTACTGTGTACGGGTGCGTGTTTGCGTTGCTTTGCCGTTCATATCATTTTCGCTTGCTCGCTGTGTGTATATGCCTACGGCATTGTAGAGGCGGCAGCTTTGACCCGGCCATACGTCTTTCTTTCACTTGCTTTCAGGCAATACTAACGCTTGCATAAGTGTGAGTATACAAAAACATAAACATTAAAAAGAAAAACGAAAAACAACCAAAGAAAAACACAAAATAAAACAAAAAGAAAGCCAGGCAAAGAAACAGGAAAGGAACGAGGAGCAAAACAAACAAAAAATAAACTGAAAAAAAAGTAAAGTTAGGCCAAGCAGAGTAAAACATAAATTTACGCAAAATTACACACATTGAAATTGCTTATAACCGCTTTTGTTTTTGTAGCTTGTTGTTTGTTGCTGTTGTTGTATATGCACAGTGCGTGCGCTAAACGGCACAAAACAACAGTCGCCGCTAACTGCCACCTGCCAGCTGCCAGACACACAGCACATAACACAGCCAGCAAATATAATATTTTACCGCATGGCATTTAAGTTGCGCAGCATGCCAAAAACAAAAAAAAAAAAAAAAACAGAACGCCTGTCTATGCTACTCAAAATAAAAAAAAAAAAATAGCAGCACAGAGAAAACAAAAAATAATAAAATAAGTATCCAGGAACTAAGTATCCGCATAATACCGCCAACGCACACACCACACATCACACACCACATACCTTATCAATGCCCATGCCCATGCCCCTACCCACGTCCACGCCCACGGTCTTACGCCCATGTCCATGCCCATGCGGGTTGCCTCCGTCCCTAAGCGCAAGTGCTAAACACTTTCAGGCAGTGCGGGCATAATGTATTGAACACTCTGCGTGCGTTGTTTATGTTCTATGTACTTTGTCTACGCCTTCGCCTTCGCTTTTGCCTTCGCTTTTGCCTTCGATTTTGCCATTGCCTGCCATTGCAGAGACAACAGTTTTACTTAGCGTTACTTGTCCTTGCTGTATCGTACAATTGCTCCTGGTGTTGTTGTTTCGGTTGTTGTGTTTTTTATTGCGTTATGCTTTTGTGGTTGGCCCATATTTCATTCACTTCGACTGTACTCGGTTATTTATTATTTTTTCTTTTCGCTACACATAGCCGTGCCTGAGTCAGCTTGGCTCGCGTGTGCCACCAACGCGTAAATATACCTAATACCATTACCATTACCATGGGCAGGTTGCCTTTGCCTTTGTCTTTGCCTTTGCCGTTACCATTGCCTTTACCATTGTTGCCATTGTCATTGACGTTGTCTGCAATCCTACACTACACACACACAATACTCATACACAGTGTGGCGTCCACTTGCATGCCCGCCGCTCCACGATGGTGCCACACAATGCTCAGCTTAGCGTTTGTATTGTAATTTTGTTTTTGTTTTTCCTATTTTGTGTTTTGTTTTGCGTTTTGTATTTTGCACTTTTGTCTGTGTTATCATTTTTCATTTTGATAAGTTACCCATGGCGGTTTAACCAAAAATTGCTGTGAAAATTGTATTTGCATTTTAATTAAAAGATTTATCGAAGCATACCAGAATTTATGTGCCATGGCTAAACCACATTGAAAGCACATTAAAGCGGTCCAAAACAAAGTAAAGAAAAAAAAATATTCATAGCAAAACAAAGCATAAAAAAAGCAACAACAATAAAGAAAAAAAAAAAACAACAGCAAGCCAGTCTGCAGCGGTTAAAGGCAATAGGCAGCCAACAGCGACAACAACAAAAACAACAATGTTGCCTGTAGGCAACATGTCAATAAAAATTATGTGCCTGCGCGTAATTTTTCACCTACGGATAAAGTATCCGTACACACGGACAGACATTAAGATAAACAAGCAAATGTACCTATGCGCATATATGTAAAGAATCAGTAAAGGAGCAGCAGCAGGAGCAGCAGCAGCAGCAGCAGGAGCAGCAGCAGCAGCAGCAGGAGCAGCAGCAGCAGGAGCAGGAGGAGCGACAGGCAGCACGACAAAACTGCCTGGCTGAATGAAAACGCGATTGACAGACAGACAGGCAGACAGACAGACAGGTAATAGGCAGTGAGCCATACGGAAAGTGCGACAGCTATACGGGGCAGATAAGCACAATTGTTGTTCTCGGTGTTGTTGCTGTTGTTGTTATTGTTATTGTTGTCAGTTGTCGTTGCTGCTGCTGTCATTGCAGGCAATGAGCCGCCAATCAATTTAATAAAGTAAACAATTTCCTTTTACTCGTATATTGTTTCATGCGTCTCAGTTTTCTCTTCCTGTTGTGTTTTCTTTTTTGTTTTTGTTTTTTTTATTTTTTATTTTTTTTTTTTGTTTTTTAACGTTTATTGCAGCTTACCCTCGCATATTGTTGAGCTGATTGGTAATCGATATTTCACATGTAAAATAAAAAAACCAACAACAGAAAAACAATATTGAAAACAAAAACAAAAAATGGCAAGGAAGGGGCAACGGGCAACAGTGGAAGAAGTAAAATAAAGAAAAATTGAAGTAACGCATATGCGACACGCATGCCACCTACGCTAGACAGACAGATAGAGAGACAGAGAAGCAGGCAGACCCAAACACTACAAATGTTGAAAAGTCATTTTTATTGCGTATACGACTTGTTGCCATTTGCACTTGTGGCGGTTTGCATTTGGCTTTGTTTGCTGAGCTGCCTGTCCGTTTATTCGCCTGTTCCTTACTTTGCCTGTGCGTCAGTTTATCAGTTTTTTTTTTGCTGCTGTTTATTTTGTTGTACGACACTTCTACTTTTGTTGTTTTTAATGTTAATGTTGATGTTTTTTTATGCTTTCTTTACATTGCGGTTACGTTTTGTCTCTCTTACACATTTCGAATGTACAGTCAGTTGGGATTTTGGCTAAGTGATTTGCATAATATTTAAACACTTTTTGTAATTGATATTGTAATTGTTGGTGTGTTGGTTGTTGTCGTTATTTCGACTATTTGTTTGGTCTTCTTCTTATTTGTTTTTGCTTTTGTTTTGTTGTCATTATTTTCAAGCAGCCATATTGAGAAATTTTGTTATGCTTTTTAGGCGGTTAAATGTCGATTTCATGTCGACTTTAAATAAATTTCAACTAAATTCAATGAACTGTCATCTGATAATGTCTTTGCGATGTGTAGAGCATGTGGGTGCGAAAGATTTGCTCACACACACATACACACACACACACACACACACACACACATTCCGACGCCCATTCGCACACCCACACGATTGGAGTGTATTCCGTTGCGTTTAGATTGGCGTGTTTGCCGTACGGCATGTGCATGTTAATCCGCGTCAAACAAAACTTTTCAATTTGAACGCAAGGGTGTGCGAATTGCCATGGATACGCGCATTATGGGGTGCAAAATGTTTGCAAGTTTGTGCTTTAACATATTAAGACTTTGATTTGATTAGGTCACTTCGTATTTTGTTATCTTGCTGCAAATTCTTTAGTTTAGTTAACTAACTATTTAAATGTAAGGCATTGCGTGTGAAAATTCTTTGATATTTGTATAGATAACCACAATTCAAGCAACGCACCTCGGTTAAGGAATTTAATGACGCGCATGTTTTGCATTTTTATGGGACTATTTAGTGTTGTTGCTATTGCTTTGCTTCGATTTGGTTATCAAAGTGTTGAAATATTTTGAGTAGACTGTTATTTACGAAACAACAGCCTATGTGGCAACTCTGATTTTGTTAAATCTTTAAAGGTTCAAAAGCGTTAAAAGTCAGAAGAAGTATTTTCAAAAATAAGTGAAAGAAGAATCATACTCCAAGAGTACAAGGCTCTTCAACTCTTACTCATCGGCTCAAAGCAGCGTATAAATGAGCATTCAAAACGTGCAACTGATGGCTCATATGCCGTACAGCCCTGAATTGCCACCCAATGACAACTTATTTTCTTTTTGCTGAAGCTGCGCGTGGCCACGATGCTTGGCAAATCACTTATTATGTTAGTGCTTTGGGTAAACTTAAGTCGGATCGCGTGCAACATTGTGGTCAGTCACATAATCATCGTTTATTATCTTTTAAGGATTTCGTACTATAAACATGGTCTGTGACTTTTTACGAGCCACTTGGTTAAGCTATTCGCAATATTGTGTACCCAGTTTATCATTCTATGCACTTGACGTATCGTGGCTTTGGCCATGACGTGCAATGCAATCTTCATCAACACTGTAAGCACTTAACTGTCAGCAGTGTCTGGCTCTGCGAGTGCCGCAATCAGTAAAAGGATAAACGAAAAACGAAGAGGGAAAATAAAAATCAGTACTTTTAATTAGACTGCCACCCACAGCTTTTTAACATTAACGGTACATTGGCATAAAGTATATATGTGTAGGTGAGCAGCATTCTGGCCAATGTGTATACAACGGCAGACGACAACATCAATAGCCCAAAGGCAACAGTTTAATCAGCAACGTCCAGGGTATGCATGTCCTTCGATTCGAATTGACGCATGGCTCCAATTCAGCTATCTGCTTACGAGCTAAGCCATAAAGCCCAATGCAAATTCTCTTAAGCGATTAACGCACATTGCGCTGCACACATGCGAGAGTATGTCATCATAGTCCGAGTGAGGGGCACAGATATAGTTACAGCAGAAGGTATGAGAGCTGGTACTGCGATTGGAGCTAGCACTGGGCAGGGGCAGCGACAGGCCAATCATCGGTGTAACGACCGAAGCTAAAGTAGAAGCAGATGCAGCACCGGAGCCACTGGCAGGCGACATGCCAACTTGCCGGTCTGCCTGCAGTTGAGTACGAGCAACAAACGGAACGGAAGTACGTTTACATTTTTTATGTGAACTTATTCGTCGTTTAACACATTATGTGCAGCATTTGTTGGAGACTGGCGATGTCCAATGGGCGATGGGCAATGAGCGAAGAGCGCCTGGAGGCGGGCGGTGGGCGGCTGTGGGAATGTAGGTATTATACGTGTGCGGAGATGAGCATGAAGTCGGGTAAGCACGTGGATTTGGGCAACGGTGAGCAGTGCTCAGGTGGTCATGGTCCATTTATTGGCAGTTAAACTACTTATGCTATTCGCACTCGTTTAAGTATGAATTATGCATGGTGAGCATACGAGCCTCGGTGCGGCTTAGTGAGCTGTGTAACATGCACGGCGTAGGCGAAGGCAAAAGTCCTAGTGTGTACATCATAGTAGATTATACACTTGAGTTTGACGCCTTTTTGACTTAATGGTCACAGTGCATACATTACTTCTTATGCTGGTGTTTGCTGTAGTCTCAGTACTTCTACAATTTATGCTCTGCCCTGCTCTGCTCTGCTGTTATAACATGTTTTGCTATTTGTTATTGTAATTTTTGTTGTTGTATTATACTTTGTTTGTTGTTGTCGTGGGCAACTAGGGAGCAAAGAATAGAAAACACGAAAAACAAAATAAATGAACAGATAAAAGGCAAAAGTTGCATGTAAAAGCAGTCATTTACTTTCTGATTGATAAGTTGCACCTAAGTTGTTTGTATTATACGAATATTAGGTCCCTTGTGTGGCCGTGTTTCTTATATACCCGTGTTCTTGACCATGTACATTTGTGTATGCGGCATGTAAGACATTATTACGGTACAGTTAAGTTTTATTTCTCAACATCAAACATGAAAAGTATTGTTAACTAAAATATGATTCTTTCTTCTTTTAATTGCAGTTACAGAAAAAGAAATACGTCAGTGGTAAGTATCAGCACACTTGAGCTCTTATGTTAATAGCTTAACAACATTTTGTGATTGCTGTGCTATACAGCTCACTAGCCATAATTATGGACTATGTGCTAGCTAATAAAATCAGTCATTTGTAGACAAACATTAAGCAAATAGAATAGTCGCTAACAGAACACAAATCTCATGCGTAGAAACGACAAAGGCCATAACTAATAGATTTTAGTCCTGTGTGGCATACAGAAAGTTGTAGGATGAACTTTGAATATTTATGAGAGAATTGCCAAGTGTTTGATTTGTTTTGTTGTTTTTACTTCAAAAATACTTTAAAAGTATGCTACGTCTTTTGCTCAAATTAACTCATGTATTATGTGAACTTTGCACATGGGTTGTTAAGTAAATTGCTTTAGCATAGTTTTAGGCTGCAAATTGCGCCTACGTTGTACTGAACTGGCAACTACAAAGCACATATATTTATTTTAAAATAGTTTTCTGTTATAATTATTATAATAATGCTAATCTAAAAGCATTTAAATCATTATTGTGCTATTTAACATTATTATAAATAATGGATTCGCTTTATAACATGTCTATAAATGTACATAATAAAAATTGTATGAATATTCTATAACTTTGAAATTCTTTTAAAATTTATTTCATTTTTTCTTTTTACTTAATTATTTACAATGCAAAAGGCATAAGGGATTTTTAAAAGACTGTCCGAATGGTTTACTCACAGAGCAAGTATGTATCGGTATTCAAAAATAAAATCAATAAAATTATGCAACCAATTTGTTTAGCATAAGTATTTAATATTAATCGATCTCTTTCCGTTTCTCTCTCTCCAACTTTTGTTTGCCTGCTTTTCTGTTCTGTTTTATATCTTCAATTTAACGAAACTTGCATATAATTTTAATAATGTATCCAATTTAATTTGACAATGCTGCTGCTGCTGCCGCTAATGATGATGATGATGATGATGATGATGATGATAATAATGGTGATGACGACAATGCTGCTGATAACCAAAATAATAACAACGTTTACAAAATACGAATTCTGCCAATTAACATCAACAACACCAAACAAACAAACGAAATACTGTTGGCAACTACGCTGATTTCAATGAACATCTATTTGCATATTAAAATACACTGTCATTTACCTAACTTACGAACACACACACACACACACATACACACCCATCTTACACTCACATGCCGCATATGCAATCACTTACCGCTGCTCCTTACCAATTACCGATTGCAAATTACAAATCTTAAATGAAATTGTATTGCACTCGTGCTGCTCCGGTTGTACGGTTCGCTCCGGTTGTACACGCAACTTGTTTTGAATGTAACTTGCAGGGTTTTATAAAAATCTACAAACAGTTCTTTCCACAAGGAGATCCTAGCAAATTCGCATCGCTTGTTTTTCGCGTTTTTGATGAAAACAACGTAAGTATTGCCATGCCATTGCATGTAACGACGTGTCCACACCCACTCACACACCATACATACATATGAACATGAACATGCGACATAAACGTACTGACATGCTGATACACATCGTCGACACGTTGCTCTAACGTTGTCAGCATTACGTCTGCTCCTTGCCAATGACGATGATGAATATGTACTGACAGCAATTTATTTTAAGCATTAACTTTATTTGATCCAAAAGCTTTGCCTAATTAGTTAAATGACTATCTCTTATCTGAGACGTGCCAAACACCCAATCAACGACACAACATTCACAAATAAATAAATAAATAAAATTTAAGTTGCTATGGGTTTCTCTTTTTCTGCACGCACATTTTGGCAATAGGACGCAAGTTCAATTCTTTTTGTTGTATTTTTTGTTTTGTTTCTGTTTTTTTGCGACATCTTAATTGATTATATCGTGTCGTTTGTGTTTTTGAGTAAATTTTGTTTCATAATGTTTATTGTGGGTTTAGGTGTCATTATATTTTCGTTTGTTTTTTCATCTATCAATATTTCTAGACTCGTGGTAATTTTTTTGATTGATTTTGCAATTTCAGTTTTCCTTCATAATTTTTAAATCAGTTTTACAAAATTCTGATGCAAAAAGTCTACACAGGCTGATTTCTTTAATAAGTCGGTTCTTGTTTCACTCTACTTCTTTCTTGTGTCCTTACTTAAGCTCTATGCCTTTGTTATATATTTATTATCGTTGCATATTTGGTTTTCTTTTTTCTCTTTCATTCTGGTTATCGTTTTACTGCCTCTTTCGTTATGCATATATATTTTTTATGTCCCTCTTTGAACGTATATCTTTATTACCATGTAGTCTTCTATTTTTTTTTCTTATTTGTTATTTTGGCACATTCCATGTTTTTTGCTGCGTCTGTTTTTAGTTTTTACCCTTTCTCATTATTATTATATTTTTCGATATCCCATCCCAAATATACTTTCTATTAACTTTTACTCTTAGTTTAACAATTTTGGTTTGTGTTTTTTTATTTGTTCATTCTATGTCGTCTTACTAATCCCATTTTCATCTACTGCATGTGGCTCGATATTTCATTTGTTCTCCTTCTGCTTATTTTATACATTATTGTTTGCGCCGTTTTTCTTTTTTTTTTGGCTGCCTGATTCTGCATCTCACATGCCATATCGCTTTATTCCTTTTTATCTGGCGTTTTATGTCATATTACACTTAGTATAACTTCTATGCAAACGTTCGGTTTATTACAAATTTTGATGCCGTCTCGCTTGTCTTTTTTTTTTTGTATATTTGTGATTTTGAGTCATTTTCTTCGTAGCAATTTATTTTTTCGTTCATTCATTGCTTTTGTATATTAGGACTTTTACGATTAATTTCATTGTTGCCTTTCGCACATTCACTACGCATTTTTATGAGTCTGTCTTGGCTTTGTTAAGAAGCAGTCAACCCTATTTTCTGTACATTGTTTCATTTGTATCGTGTTGTAAGAATCAAAAAAAAAAGAAAAAAAAAAAAAAAAACAAACACACATACTCCATTTTATTGTTGTTGTTGTTGTTCAGGATGGTTCAATTGAATTTGAGGAATTTATACGCGCCTTATCAGTGACATCGAAGGGTAACCTGGATGAGAAACTCCAATGTAAGTAATTGCGCGATTCCAATTAATACTTAACCAATAACAAATTGTGTATCTTCTTCAAAAATGTTCTATATAATTATGCTATAATATAACAAAAACATAACTAAAGGGGCCTTCCGTCTATATGATGTCGACAACGATGGCTATATTACTCGTGAAGAAATGTATAACATAGTGGATGCGATTTATCAGATGGTGGTAAGTTGAAAATGCGTATTCCAAAATCTAACATCATAAATTACATCATCCAATCGTTTTAAATCGCAACAAAACGAATAACGGTTATCGGTTATGATAAATAACGCCTTTAAAATAAATCTACGTACTGTCGTTTGCTTATTTGCACCCATCCTACGAACATTATAAACGACAGTGAGAATCGATTCGAGTAAATAATTGTAGTGCTTTAATTTAATAATGAAACTGTTACACAATTTCTGATAAATTTTCCAATGTCAATTACTGTTTTCTCTACCTATTTTCTATTCATTTAAAAAAAAACACGCATGCCGACTTATAGGGTCAACAGCCACAATCAGAGGATGAGAACACGCCGCAGAAACGCGTTGATAAAATCTTTGATCAAATGGATAAAAATCACGATGGCAAATTAACATTAGAAGAATTTCGTGAGGGTAGTAAAGCTGATCCACGTATAGTTCAGGCGTTAAGTTTAGGTGGTGGTTAAAACTAAAAAATATAAAAAACCATATGAAATGAAAAAAAAACCATATTGATAACAAATGCATATGCGAACATTTTGTGTTTGCATAGGAAAAAAAAAAAGTAAGAGCACAAAATAATTTACTCCATTTTTTTTTAAACGTATACAGCATATTTAATATAACGACGTTCTACACATATACTTATATAAACGTATAAAAATAGACGCCGTCAATGAAACGAAGAAAAGAAACCATTCAAATGAGAAATGAGAAACGAAAAATGCAACTAAAAGATGGCACTTTTCCTGCCAAGCGTACGATTTATTAATTTTTTTTTTTTTTTTTGCGAGAACAAAAGCGGAAAAATTGAAGTAAGTAACTAACTTCAATTTTAAATTAAATTTTCATATACAACAAAAAAAAAATTTTCTTAACAATTATTATGATAATAATTTTTATAAAACATAATTTACAAAAAAAAAAAACAAAAAAAAAAAATAAATAAAAATGAAAAAAATTATTGAAGATATATATACAATTAAATTAATGAAATAACAAAATATTTGAAATAAATAATAAAATTAACTAAACACAAAATAACAAAACAAAAAGGAAAACAAAAACAGTTCATAGCAATAACAAAACGAATATTAATCAATTTTGGCATACACCAATTATTAGGAATAAATTGAGTATATTTAAATAAATGAATACAATTAAAAGTTTAACGATAAAAAGCCTTCGATATTTATACAAAAAATTTTAATAACATAAAAAAAAAATCTAAAAACAAAAGCAAAACAATTGTTGATATACACATTTTTGGCGGTACATGGAAGAGCATATTTGAAAGGGGAAGAATAACAACAGTTTTGAGAATAATAATTTAACAGATGACAGCCTTAACAGTCAATATGAAGATAAAAAATTAGCGCATACAAAAAGTGTTTAAGCAGCATTGACGCGACAGGAAACGAAAAAAAAATATATATATAAAAACTAAAAAAAATAAAATATTTCTAATAATAAAAAAAGTCGACAGCGTCACAAATTAGCAAAGTTTTAGTGTTATGTAACAAAATTTTGCAAAACATTTTGACAATAGCAGTTTCAGCAAAATAAAAACAAAAAACCAAAATAAAAATGGAATCAATAAAGAGTAATAGTTAAAAGCGTGCTCCTACAGCAAACAAAATGGCGTCAATACAAATATATCGTCAATATATGACGAACATGATTTTCCAATACGTACTACAGTTCGCTAACAAAATTACCTTAAACAAAAACAAAGAAAAAATTATAAAAAAGAAAATAACAGAGAAAGAGAAAGAAATGAAAACATTATTTGCATATTTGTTGTACTACTTTTATTAGCAATTTAGCTTGACAGCAAAACACAATTAAGACATAATGTAAGAAGCCAAGAAAGTAAATACAAAATTGCGCTTTAAACTGCTCGTCAATACACACTTACGCAACTAGAACTTGTATATCCATCATACGATTTAATTTCTATTCTATATGCGGTTCAGCTTTATTATTGCATCTAACTCTAAATAAATAAATATATATAAATATATATACATATATAAACAATAATATATATAAAAAAAAGAAAAAAAAAAAAAACCAAACAATTTAACAGTCTTTAAATATTAGTCGATAAATTTTATTACCTAATAAACAGCTATATATAAGACAGAAATATTTGTAAATGCAGCTAAATCTAAAACTACGCAATATTTCTCTCGCATATACAACTTTGAAAACAAAAGCACAAAACAAAAAAAGGAGATGAAAAAAACTGTTTTATTTAATAATGCCCACAAATCTCAGCTCAAGCCCAAATCCTATTACCACTTCCACTTCCAACTAGATGCTGTTAAATGCTTAAAAAATAAAAATTAAATGAACTAAATAAAAAAAAGATTAAAAAAAAAACTTTGAATACATGTTAATTGTATGTGACATTGCCATGCGCTTTTCGCACCTTGCGTCACAATATTTTTTTTCACAAACCAAAGTTTAAGCAAGCTATGCAGTATTAAACAAACCCCTATACTCTATATAATGATGTTGATTTTCATACACAATATTAAAAAACCAAACAAAACAAAAAAAAAAAAAAAAAACCAAAAACTCCCAAAAAAATACATATACATATACATGCTAAGTAAGAAAACGCTTCGTGAACCTCACTGAAATTCTTCAAAGAAAACTTTTTGAGTATATATATACATAAAGATATATAACTTACATAAACTTCAAGACATAACAAATAAAAGACAAGCGTAAAAACTAAAGCAAACACACAACATATTTATAGTTAATTATATAAATAGAATAAATATATATATATACATATATATATATTACTATATATTGATATATATATGTATATTTATATGTATATATATATATATATATCTATATATCTGTATACATAAATATGTATGTATATTATAAAAGAAAAAAATTATATAATTAATAATTCAAAGTGATATAGCGAAATGTGTCTGTAGCGTAATAGTTTAACGTAAAGCGCTTAGAGCAACATTAAAAAAAAATTTTTAAATAATTATAAAAAAAAGAAAATATTAAAAGCTAAACACATACTCACACTCACATACAAATTTAACTGCATTAAAAAAAAAAAACTAAAACAAAAACTAAAAACTTATTGTAAATAACAGATGACGTTTACACTTGCGTGCATAATTTGAGCAACATTCTTACTAACAAAAAACGGTAACACATACTTACACTCATGGCACTTTATTAGCTATATCTACGTTTTACTATGTACACTGAAAAGCCGCTAACTGGTAGTTTGCGCACAACGATTTGGCAAACGTATTTTATTATTTATTTTCCAATCAGAAACCTTAAATCTTAATTACAACTGTTTAATGTATCATAGGCATATGGTTTTACTGTACGAGTTTTTGGTTCCACAAGAATGCTAACAGAATTTCAATTATTTTTGCCTATATGGCATATTAAAAAAGCAATCAATCAAGTAAGCAATCAATCATTTATTAAGAGGTACTTAAGCCATCATTTCTGTGTACATAAGGCGTGTATTGTTTTATTTTTTTTTTTGGTTTTGGTTTTTTTTTGTTTTGGTTTTTCTCTAGGAATTTCGCACATAAAACACACAACGTGTCATTTATAAAACTTACATGCAAAGCAAAAGTCAATTGTAATGTTTATTATACATCCGTATAAATTATAAAAAAAAATAAACGAAACGAAATAAATAAATTGAAAGAACAAACATTAAAATAAACTTAAAACAGCAACAGGCAGCAGAAATGATAAATTGGCAAATGGAATAATAATAATTAATATAAAATGATGTTTCACATAAGCAATATTTTGCATATATATAAAAATATATACATATATGTATATATATGAAACAAAATTTAACATAAATCAAATAAAAAAAATAAAAAAATTTATTATATAACAAAAAAGGAAATGCGTGGAAAAATAAATATTTTTAGTGATATTCTTTATCAAAATTTAAACTAATTTCTTTGCTAAAACAAAAAAAGAAAAACAAAAAAACGAAACAAAACAAAACGAAAACTAAATGCAAAATATGAGAAGTTTGACAATTTTGAGCAGGTCAATTTTACACAACGTTTACGTTACTTCATTTACTTATAATTATTATTATTATTATGATTATGATTAACTATACTTCAACTATTACGAAACTTTTTTTGTTTTAAAGTAATAACTGAAATTTTGTCTTGTTATTGTCAGAAAAATATTATATTGTACTTTAAATAAAAACTTTAAAGCTAAACCTAGATAAAACTTTGAATTACTTATATCCAAATATCCAAGCAAAGGTAAGCAGACCGTCGACTACAGCGCATGTGAATGAGCAAATGCTCGTATATCACCTATGGTCAGGGGCGGTGCTGTAATTAATGGCCGACACTGTGCTCAGCAGCGCCTCGCAGGTTGGCATGCATGTTACACACCGTACATTGGCACATTGTATAGGCAGTGGCAGGGGCTGTGAGTAAGTCCATTGTTATATTAATATATTAAGTAAAATGATTACAATGTGTCGAGTGATTTGTGTAATAACCGACAGACACTGTTACCTTCAGCCTGCCATGCATGACACGTGGCTGCCACACGCTAAACAGCGCAAGCTCGGATATATCGCGTAGTGTGTGCAATAGTTTTTTTTTTTTTTTTTAAATAATAAATGAATACTGATGCGTAAGTATGCGTCATAATCTACAGACATTGTAACCTATGAAATGCAATTGTTGGTCGACTTTTTTTGTGAGCTGGCATATGAGTGGCGGCTTACATGCGCTTTAAAGTTGATTTTGTTGCTGTATTTATTTACTATTTTTAAGATTAGTATTGGGATCGATTTGTATTATTTTATGCCTGTTTATTTTATTTTTTAAACTTGATTTTAGGGTTCATTGCAAAGGCAACTGGCGTCTGAGTTGAGATACAATACTTTAGCAGCATTTTTGGTTTATGGTTTTGTTGTTGTTGGTGTTGTATTTGCTGTTGTTAGCGTTGGATTATTTCATACATATTACACATATTTTAAAATTTTTTTATTTTTATTTTGTTGTTGGTGGTTTTATTATAGTTTGCCAGCATTACCAGTTGATATAGTATACATACATATGTGTATATGCATATAGATACTTATGTAGATTATGTCCGTATGTCTGTGCATGTATCTTATGTGATTTAGAGCATTGGCATGCAGTGTGTGGCAGTTTAATCGATGTAACGATAGCTTGGATCTGTTTCTATTTTTTTTCACATGTTTTTGCCTTTGCGGTTTGGTGTTTATTAAAAATTTACTACAAATAAATGAACGCTTGCGTATGAGTTGGCCGCTCGCTGCTCGTTCGCTTTTAAATTGTTTTGTAAATATAAATAAAGAAATAACAAAAAAAAAAAAAAAAAAAATAGTAATAATAAATATAGTAAACATTGTTGAGCAACGTATCGTTATTGTTGTGGCTGTCTCTGTTACAATTCAAGCATTAAACGTATACAATTTATTTACGAGTAATTTCGAAAAAATTTCGTATAAATTTAACTTTGACGTCAGAAGACGAAATACAAAATTTTCATTTTCAACAGCATGAAACGATTTAGTCGCATATGCAATTTGAAAATTAGTTAGCGCGCAGACTAATTAAAATAAATATATAGAACCGAGCCACTTAAACAAACAAAAGATTTCGTATCACAAAGTAGTGAAAAAAAAAAACATCAACAAAAAACGAAAAAACAATAGAAAAAACTAAAACAAAATATTCTAAACAAAAAAAGGTATAAAAACGTAAAAAGCGGCATGAGCAAGAAAAAGTACAAGGCAAATGAAGTGCAAGAAGCAGCTAGAAAGCTTTCGAGAATAAAAAGTTTACGGCTAACACAAAAGTTAAACGTATAAATTATGAAAGGCAAACAACGCAAATGAGCATTTGAATTTGTATTAAAATGAAGCTGCATTACCCAAATTGTTATTGTTTTCTGTTTGAATTAATTTTTATTTTATAGTTTTTTTTACTGTTCTGTTTTGTGTTTTTCTTCTGTTTTTACTCTTGCTTAAAGTTGTGTACAAAATGACCAAAATTTCACTTGCAGCGAGTGTTGACGTGCATAGCTGAGCACACGTAAGCCATTCAATTATTTTAGCTGTGACTGTTGCGGCGCCCGTTGTTGTTGTTTACCTTGTTGTCGTACAAATTTCAGTTGTTTTGTGCGCGTTACACTTTTCACAGTATTTCGGCTTGGATCACTTTATATTTATTTCTCCCAACTTTGCTCACTCTATATGTCATTTGCTAGGGCTTATCAGCAGTACATACAAGTTTTGGTGTTTGTCTGCAGTTGAATTTATTGGCATGCAGAAGGCACAGTTTGTGCATGGTTCCTTCGGTCATAGTCTACAGTTTGTCTTGAGCATTTACGAAGACAATAATCCTGTCAAATGTTAACACATTTTTCCTACACAGTCAATGGGAGCTGCTGCAATCCAGCATGAAGGCACTGCTCACCGGGCATTTAGCAAGATCGTGCAGACACTGAGTGACATTTGGCAGATTTGATATGAATTTTACATGCAGGAATTTGCAAATGTAAATCCCCCTTTTTGTTTTATTTCTCACTGTTTTCATTTTGTATAGCTGCTAAAATACGTAAAGTAAAAGAAAATCACAAAACAGCACACACAAAATTATACACAATAAGTGAATGATGTATGTGCGCGGGTGTCTGCGTGTGTGTGCCACTGCCAGCGTCATTGCTACAGGCAACAATACCAATACCGAGGGCGATGCGGTTGAAACTTGGCAGTGCTTCTTGGCCCACACGGCTAATGTCGGTTCTGTTCTCGTACTTCTGCATTCAGATGTGCGCGCTGCGATACGCTACGCTACGTGACGTTACGTTATGTTAGCTTACGTTACGTATTTCGGTTGCTTGCTCACTTGCTGGCTGGCTTTTGTGTTACGCTAGGCTACGTGACGCCTTGCGCTGTTGGGTTACTTTACGTTCTGCACTTAGGCTACTTCTTTTATTAGTGCTTTATAGATATCGGTGCCAACATCAGCCACTTGCTCTTCGCACAAATCGTGCGCGGTGTGTTGTTTTGCTTTTTTTTTTCTAAGTGTATTTATAAATTTCCTTTCTGTTTTTTTTGTTATTTTTGATTTATATTTTTTTTTTTTTGTTTTGTGATTTATGCTTATGATTTTATACCTGCATTGCTGCGCGTACGCTATAAAATTTAATTAAATTATTAAGCAATTATTAATAAAATGATTGTATGCGTTAGTTAAGTGGCACATTTCACATTTTATAAATATAGACATTTATTAACATAATTATATGTTTTTTTTTTAATCATTTATTGTCTTTTAACAAGGCACTTAAAATGCATATTGTATGTAGCAGAAATAGTGTAATGGAGATCGCAAATGTAAATGCAAACGCCAGCCAAAGCGTGTATAAATGCAAAAAAGTTACAACAAAAAAGCCACAAATGTGTTTTTATGTGATTTTTGTGCTTTTCATATTATTTTAAACATTTCTTTTTGTAAAAATATGTGATTAAAACTGGATTAAAAATAATTGCATATGAATGTAGCCATTACAAAAAACAAAAAATTTTTTTTAAAATCCACCATTTTATTTTTAATTTGTTCTTGTTTTATTTTTTATATATTTATATTTTTCGTGCGTGCTCTCTATGGTATATAGTGAATCTACAAATATAATTGCATTGTGCATATAAATGCATTAATTATAACGGCAGCGAATATCAACTTACAGGTACTTAAAATTGCATCTTTTTTTGTTACTATTTATGTTAATAATTTTCTGTTTATATTAATATTTTTTAAATTATAAAACATGACAATCACTGAAAAATTGTTAATGTTGAATTTGTAATGACAGCGCAGCCTACTGCCGTCAATTGTAGTCAAGAAGCCCTTGAGCAGAAAGCATACATATCACACCCCTGGGATCAAGATTTACTTGCTGTGCCAGGAATCACTGCTCTGAGTTGCTTTCACCCAAAGCTTACGATTAAATAAGCCTATTAGGTGCCAGTGTCGAAACTCACACAAACGTCTACTGTTACCTTAACATTCTGCTAATGCTGCTCCTAATATTCTTTGCAAATGTGGCCGTTCCATTAGCCAAAATGTTTTAGAGTAATGCTATTTTTTCTTTAACTTGAATTTGAACTTGAGTTGCCATTTTGTTAGTTTACTTCAATACATTTTTTTTAGTTTTATTTCGAGATATTTCTGCAATTTTCCGATATTTAAGAACTATGTAAGCGTGCTCAACATGAACTCATGCAAGTGTGTTGATAATTTATAATAAAAAAAAAAAAAAACTTTTGCCAATTACTTTTCATTTTCGCTCAAGATCTATGATATGACGAATTTTCAATTACATCTATTTGAAGTCGCTCCAACGTTGTAGTTTCAATGCTATTGATTTCTTATTACCGTGTCCGTTTGGAATTGGGTTTGTCGCTTTTGCATATGAGACTTATTCGCATAGCATCGCTGGGAAAGATTTCTTTCATATGAACTCTCACGACGAACACGACGACGCTTAGAAGTTCCTTGACAGAGCATTGCTCTAGCAAGTGGACTCCTCCTGTGTGACTTTCTGGATTGACGTTGTGGAGTTGTAATGTCTTTTTGTTTTACATGTGCGAATGCGATTTTTACGGCATTGTCTGCTGTCGATGTGCTGGCAGGATTTGCTTTTCGTATTCCTTTTTTTGCTACTGCTTGGACCGGCATTAAGGTAATCATTATCGTTGTTCTTGTTGTTGTTATGGTTGCCGCTGTGGTTTGGGTTTTTGCGGCCCCGCACATGACATTTCGCTTCGTTTACAGCGTCGTTAATGCGCGTTGTCGGTTCTTGATCAACAAAAACGGTATCATCGTCATTGTACTCTTGCACAGCATAATTGTACATTCGTTTAATGCACGTGAACCAACAGCAATGACACGAACAGTGTCCGAGTATTGCCATCATAATGTGCAGCCAACCACTTACCTCCAGCATGTAGATGAACACCAGCCCAGAGAGAAAGAAGCGCAGGAAAAAGTAGGCATCATTGCGGAGCCAAATGCAGAAAGCGGGCCAGTATCTGTCGATGCCAGCCCTTTGCAGAATGTGGCTATAAATGTGACAGCTCACGGCCAATACTTTGAGCATTGGCTGCCATATCTGGAAGAGAATCAACTCGGTGGCGTACAGCACAAGCAAGGATTCGGCGATTAGCAGGCCGATGCGCATTATTCGAGGCATGCTGGCGACGCCATTGTGTGGCCTGTACATGGCCAGTAAGAGGATCATCGACACGGTGAACAGCGCCGAGGCGTTGTTTACATCAATCGGACCTACTTCGGCTTGCATCAGCTTTACCATGTGCCAATCGTTGACGTGTAGCAATAAACCGATGGCGACAATCAGCAAAGACTCGCAGAAGCGACGTTCCATTTTGTTGTTTTTATTCGGCTTCGTCGAGGCAGATCTATGTTAATTTTTTGTGGTTTTAGTTTTTTTTTATTTATAGAATGAAAAGTACAAGACGTATAATTTTGTTGATTGATAGGTCGGAAATACAATAGAAAATTGAAACTTGCAATTGAACGAGACAAAACAAAAATCATCGCTTGCTAGATTTGGTTTTTTATTTTGACAAAAATTAAGAAATCCTTTCTCGGCTGACATCTATTATTTGCTATGTCATTAATGGCAGTAAGAAAGCCGCTACTTCTATCGATTAAAGTTGAGAGCAGTGGCTGTTTGCCAGTTTTTGAAATTGCATACTTAAATATTTAGTCTAATTCTTCTATGGTCTCCATTGCCCTGAGCTGAGCTACTGTAATATGCAGATTAGTCAATTATTTTATTGAGTGGGTAGTTTTTAAGTGAAATTTTTCCAAATTCTGAAGGGTTTAGAATTGATGTTACGCGTGTGAAAAGACATATGTATATGGCATAATGTTTCCGGTTTTTGAGCAAATTGGTCAACTGTGGAGAGATTTTTGTATGTGTCACTGCGTGCGTGTCGTTGTAGGCTGCTTAAATGTACCTGTGGGTTATGTATGTGTGGAGTAATAGTAATGTGTTGCGCAAACAAATTACCGTCGCTAGTTATGGCGCACAAAGGATGCGAACTGGCACATGTGCCGCGCTCTGATGTAGTTACAAATTAATGACTTGGTTAGAAAAATGAAAACTTCAGTAGAAATATTCACGCACGTGCATGCCATGTGCTTTGGAAGCCACGTTATGACGTAAACACAAAAATTCTGTCAAAGCACAAAAAAGTTAAAAACAAAAAGAAAAAAAAAATAATAAAACAGCAACAAAATAAATACAATAATAAAAATAAGACAATGAAAATTCAAAATCATAAATCAAACTAATAAAAAACTGTCGCCAACGAATTAAACCAAAGAATATTACACTCGTAAACTATTAAAGAATCAGACGCCTAAGCTCTGCCCGGTACCAGCTGCCTGAGGCTGCTGCCTGAGCCCGCTGCCTGCTCGCTATTCGCTGCTCTCTGCTGCTTTCTGTATATGAGCTTATACCACACACCACTCGTCCCTTGTCTTATTTTAGTTGAGCTTTGCATTGTTCGGTTTGGTTAGGCTTGGCCTGATTCGGTTTGGCTTGGCTACGCTCGGCTGCGAAATCAGTGTCTGCGTTAAATCAGCATCACGCGAAGTTCTATTAGGGTACCCAGTAGGCATCGCAGGGTATGAAATCGCAACACAAACAAAACAACAAATAAAGTAAATAGTATGGGATAGAATTAAAAAAGAAAAAAAAAAAAAAAAAATCAAACATGAAGTAGTCACATCCAAAAAAGAAAAGTTCTGACCAAATTGAAGGAGTCATTAGATATGCTTATGCTGCCATTGCTCTTTTACTTTATTATACCCTCTACCAAAAAATGGTAAAGGGTGCATTAAAGTTGTGCAAATGTATGTAACAGGCAGATATCTCGTTTTTCAAGATATCGTTACCAAATTTTGGATTTAAGAGTGCTATATAATTTCCAATCACATATCTTAATATTATGTATATCGGTTGACTATATCATATAGCTGCTATAGGAATCATCGGCCGAACAATGAGTTTTACTGAGAACAACTTTTTGATTCTTGAGATATCCTTACATAATGAATACAAAATATTAAAAGAAAAAAAAATTTTTGGAATTTTGGATTAGGTACAGGGTATTCTATAGTCGGATACGCCCGACTATAGCCTTGCCCTTCTATAGTCGGGGTGCTTCTCCCTTATTTGGTTTTTGTTTTCTTAAGTTTCCTTTGCACACAGTAGTTATTAATTTTATATGCCACATACACGCAGAAGGCCTAAAGTCAACGCGGCGGCCTGGTTAGCTTAGGCAGGCACACACAAATATATACATACGTGCTTACATATGTACATAAGTACGGGTAGACAGTCAGACGGGCAATAGGGCCATCGTTGTCATCGTCTTCGTCATCGTCATCTTTGGTTTTGTCGTCATAGCCACTATCGACACTGACATCGACTTTAGCTTTGGCAATGGATGCGGCAACGGCATCGGCATCAGTATCTGTACCAGCATCGGTGGCGTGTGTCGTTATATGCTTACTACACTGTAGTTGCTGTTGCTGATGCCGCACTGTGGCCATCGTCGTCATCGTCATATTGTGTTTGGCAAATCGTCTGCGATAAAACTAAACTAATGTCTGTAAAGAAGCCCCTTGAAAAAAAGACTGAGGAGAAAGATAGAAAAGAAAAAAAAAATACAAAACATGTAAAAAAACAAGAAGAATAACAAAAACAAAAATAACAACATAAAAAACATAAAAATGCTAAAACAGCGCAAAGTTGGCGACTATACGACGAGCAGGCAAATACATATCGAAGATATATGCACGGATACGTCTGAGTATATACAAATATCCGTATGAATATAGGCGAAATTGCGACGATTCAGCGCATAGCCATAAGCTGGCTAGCTAAGCTACAGTGGTGCAGCAATTCTGTTTTTCTAGATTAAATTTATTAGCAATAGCCAGAATTCTTA
>JBAMBQ010005084.1:0-58437 GCA_037044495.1 Stegana nigrithorax | reverse complement strand
TTCTTGTGCTTGCTTTTCTCTACATGAACATATGATAAATATCGGTTTACTATAATATGAACGATCGGCCGAAAAATTAGTTTTACTAAGAAGCATTTTTTTGTTTCTTGAGATATCGTTTCAACGTGCACACAAAATAATAAAGCAAATGAAAAACTTATTGAATTTTGGATTGGCTACAGGGTATTCTCCATTGCCTAAGCCTTTCTAGTTTTATTTTTGCTTTTGTATTGTGGTTCGTTTTTGCATTGGAATGGCCAAAACTGTTTTGGCACAAATCTCTTTCAAATGGAAAAAGAATAATCAAATAAATCAACACAGTAACAATATAAAAATCAAGCAAAAGCAAAACCACACGAAAACAATGCAAAGCAAAGTGATGCAAAGCAAAGCAAAACTTGTAAGCTAAAAGTTTGATTGAGTCTAATCGACTTGGTAGCTGGTACATACATATGCCCATGGCCACACCTTCCCAATTAATGCCGCTCCTGCTGCCACTGCCACTGCCGCTGCCACAGCCAAATCCACCTCCAACTCCACATGTCACGGTTCATGTTCATGTCGATGTCCATGTCAAAAGCCAGTGGGGTTGCCGGCGTCATGCCAAGGCAGACAACAAAAAAAAGGTGCAAAATCTATTTATGACATTTTCTTTGAGTTTAGGTAATGGCCGACAAGATTTACCACTGCCGGCAGCGCCGCCTGCGAGCTGTAGACAGTGGAAGTCCTTTACGGACGACAAACTATGCATGGCAAAAACAAACAAACTAAATAACAAAAATAAATAAAGAAATAAACGAAAGAAATAAAAAAAAAAAAAAAAAAAAAAAAACTGGAAAAGAAGGAAGATACACGAAAAAAGAAAATATAGAAGTCAACAAAAGCAAAAGATTTAATGAAAACGATAGCTCTGAAATTGAATTCCTCTCGAACCGAATTGCTGTGAAATACTTTCGATTGACTTTTATTGTTTATTGCCGATAGGCAGCGTGTGCGTTCCTCTTGCGATTGGCTGGCTCACATGAACGCTTAAGTAGCTGACAGGATACTTCGTACACATGAGATGGTGGCAGGTTAAGTTGAATAAACGTTAAAGTGCCTGCTGACAGGACTTGGGTAAAATGACAATGCCATGTCATTTTGACAGCTGCGTCCTAAGACATCCTTTAGCAAAGCAACTTGGTCATTAGGCAGCTAATACGGGTCTTTGCCATGCTGACCCTGACCCTGCTAGCTACAAGTTTTCGAAAGGCCCAACGGACAACGGATAACACGGGTTCAGGGTAACACGGACCAGCCACTCATCGTCTTGTGCAACAACTTAGATGCTGAGTTCAGAGATTCAGTTGAATAAAAGCTAGGTTAAGGTGAACAAATGTAGAGACTGCATTAAGCACTTAAAAGCAGCGAATCTATTCTAGCATAATCCACATAGATGCATAAAAAAACCAAAACTCTCAAATCTCCCAAAAGGCATGTAAATATTTTTACACCATTTGTTGTACTTATTTTGTAACTCAGCAGGCTTCCACGCCGTTAATGGCTGTTAACTTAAATTGGCCAAAATTTAAAAGGAAAACACCCCAAAGACCTCAACTCAAGCAGGAAAGCAGGATCAAGAACGAGTCTGTCTTAAATCGTAATTTCGTACGCCATGCGTACTCCATAGGGTCATTTGCCTAATCAATGTAATCTAATATATTTGCGAGTAGCATAAAGCCGGTGAGAAACAATTACCAAGAGTGTTTTAAGTTCTTCCGCTTTTTGTTTATTTATTCATTTGTATTTTTCCTTTTTGTTCTCTTCTTCTTGCTTCACCGCCCAGTAACCAGTTGCGCCCTTATACACATACATACATACATTGGCCGAGCACGTGTGCGATGGCTGTTCGTTCGGTTGGCGCCGGTAAGGGCATGCAATATGCTTATAAAATGGTCTGTCCGTGTCTTGTGTGTAGATTGTGCGGGTAAAATATAAAACGCATAAACCACGTAAATTGCTCAACTTCCCAACTGCTGTTCTAATTAACAAGTATGAATGAAGTCTCAAGGCAAGTAAATTGTATGACTGATTCAGCAGTCTTCTTCTTTTTGAGCAGACCTAAACCAACATTACGCATTAGAATCTTGTTAAAGCTTATCAAGGTGAGAACAGCAGGTCACTCCTTTTTAGCTGCGATTGGCGCATCGTGCATCCCAATGGGTACAAAAATTATTCAATGGCATGTGGGATGAATCGCAAGAGACTAACAGCATTTCACGTTTGCACTAACTTCAAAATAATGAATTCGATTAACCTTTACTTAGCCAACGACATATAAACGGCATTGTGGAATGGTAGACCAACCTTTGAACTCATTTTGCATGCATGTAGCGCGACAAATTATCACGAACAGCCCTCGCAGCTGCAAGCAATCAAAAATAAAGCAATGATAAAAGCACAAAATAAAAATTTGAGTAATTCATACATTTTCAAGAGTAAAACTGCATTGCGTCAATGCCACAACGCATCGCAGCATACCTACGCACACAAATACACACACACAGTTAGCGTAGGACTGCGTCAGGACGCCATAATGCCAAGATTAATGCACTCTCAATAGACTTAACTAGTGGCTAATGGCGCACATGGCGTATAAGCAACACAAAATCAGCCAGTTCAAGTGACGGCAAACAAATCGCAAAAAGCAAAAACTACATAAGAGAAGTAACAGAACGAAACAGAGGAAAATTATTAAATATAAATTATAACATTTAGTAAAAGCCATAAACGCGGCAATGCAATTG
The DNA here is from genome assembly GCA_037044495.1 of Stegana nigrithorax. NCBI lineage: Eukaryota > Metazoa > Arthropoda > Insecta > Diptera > Drosophilidae > Stegana > Stegana nigrithorax. The sequence goes on along the minus strand of JBAMBQ010005084.1, from coordinate 55,651 downwards.
CAGCTTATTGTAGTTAATAAAATGTGCGATGGCTGATTGCCTGGCTGAGTGGTTGACTGGGTGATTGGGTAAAAGGGTGACTGGATGAGAGGCTGTGTGGCTGTGGCTGAAGCTAGACGGGCCACTGCCAATGGCAACCATATTAAAAAGTAATAACAAGCGTCGAACAGATAGGCAATGCAAGGCAGCCGCGTACGACCGCGTAAGCGAAGCTTTGAGCAATTAAATTTAAAATATTTCACTGTCAATTAATTGTGGCAAAGACGGTCTATGGCTGCAGGCCTTGTGCAGGTTCAACAGAATCACAAAAGTGATTTCGCCTGCTGACTAATCAATGGCCAGGCTGCCATCTCGCTGGCTGCTAGCTCTTCGCTTCCCACTGTAGAGTTTGAATTTCAAAAACAATAACTAAAATTTTTGCAAAATGTGGCGTCTGACGCCAGGTTTTTTTATATTAAAAATAAAATATGTTAATTATAATTAATTGTTGGCGAAAATATTTTTACATATTACACGCCGTTGTTCGTTGGAGAAAACAACAAAATAGACAGCCAAATGAGTAGAAACAGAAAGAAAACAATGCAAAGGGAGACCAAAAAACAAAAGAAAATAAAAAAAAAGGCGGCAAAAAATAAGGCACCCAAAAATTCTGCCAAAAGTTTTATCAAAAATATGCAAAACTTTTTGCATTCTTTTGGTTGGGTTTTCCGAGCACATTGTTGAACTGTCTCCCAGCTGTCCGTCTGTGTGTGTGTGTCTGCCTGACTGTCCAAGTGTCTGTCTGTCCGACGGCATGGCTGCCTGGATGTTGCCTATTAACAGCACGAATGGCATTTCACTTAAGCACAACTCTTGTTTGCCCGCAGTCTTTTGTGCCAACTACATTTTGGGCCTTGTTTTGTGCAAATTTCACTGAATATGCATATGAACAGAACGCTAATGACCATCCAACAGGAACTGCGTAGCAGAAGTCCAGTCAACTGGCAACTGCACCTTGATTGACAATTGGTTATCTGTTTGTCCGACTGACTGATCGCAGGTATGAGAACATCAAAAATACCGACATATGTTTCAGTTTGATTGAGATACATATAAATCTTGAGTCTCATCAACGTTGATCTGGCATTATCTCGCGTTTTTTTTTTTTTTTAATTTGATAAAAATATGCTTTCTGTGATAAATTGCATATGATTGAAAGATTCCAAAAAGAGAGAGTTATCCATCTAAATGTAATATTTGTTAGAGAGATTGTAATAGGCAGTACAATAACGCATATGTTTTGGCATTATTCTGCATTGATAATTTTAACAAATTTAATTCGTTCGTGCACAGCATATGTAAGTAAATAATTTTCCAGCGTCAAACGTGTAAAGTTTTCTAAACCATTTTTCGAGAGAATAACTTTCTTACATGCAAAGTTAAACATGAACTTGTTGCGACAAGTACAAAGAAAGGTCGTGCCGGAAGGGCGACGTGACAAAAAAGCATTTGCTTTGCTTTGCTGTAAAAATTTGATTTTGTTTATTTTTGTTTTTTGTTTAGTTTTGTTTTTGTTTCCAGGCTTTTTTTTTTTGCTCCTTTTTTTCATTCTTGTGAAAATTGCATTTAATTGTTAAATTTAATAAAATTTTGTGAAAATATTATTGTTTGATTTGTGTGGTTGTGGTTTTGTTTCACATTTCCGATATGATTCTTTTTAATTGCACAAATATTGGCTTTTAGCCCGAGGCTACCTTTGACTGACTGTGTATGCATAATAATTATGAAATTTTTCTTACTTTACCTGCATACATTCTTTTTTCTATGTCATACTTGACGTTGACACTTGTGCTAAAAACCTCAACAGCTGCAAAGAAAACAAAAACAATAACAACATTAAACAAGCCAAGCCAGAGCAAAGCCAGCCAAGACAAAGCAAAGTAAGACAGCACAGGATAAAAGAAACGAAGCCAAGACAAGACAAGACAAGACAAGCCAAGACAAGGCAAGCGAAATATCGAGCAGCGCATTTGGCTTTGCTGAGCTTACAATTGTTGTTATTGGCTTGATTGTATTTAAATTGGCACCAGTCGAGACAACAAAAGCAAGCTAAAAAAAAAAAAACAAAAAAAAAATAATAAAATCAATATAATAAAAACAAACGAAAAATACAAAAAAAAAAAAATGCTTATAAAAGAAAAAATTAAATATACAAAAATAAACAGCCAAGTCAAAGTAAATCTGGGTGCAATACACTGTGCAAGTGGAGCAGGTTAAGTGCAAAAACTTGTAATCGATTTGCTTTTATTGTTGCCTCACAGCTTCTTGCTCCCTGCTCCGTGCTTGCACCCTGCTGCTTGTTCCATGCGCCTTGCAAGCCTTGTGCCTTGCTGCGCGTTCGCTCGTTTTGTTTCGAAAGACTTGTGCAATTTATTTTCATTTCATTTCGATTCCAGCAGCAGTAGATTGGATGCCGACGCAACTAAAGTTGCTAAAGTTGCTAAAGTTGATTTACACATGTGAGTGGAGCAGCAAGGCATGTCCCGGCAAGCAACAGATAACCATACACAAATCCCATTCTATGCTATATAAAATATTAAATAGCTGCAATAATTTCTCAGATGTGAACACACACACCCACACAGACACGTGTCGCACATTCCGCTGTATAAATTATAAGCATGAAGACACACACACACATTGACGAAAACGTGCGAACGGCTGACACAGGCCGCAAGTAAGTGACATGAATGCATGGCAAATGCTTATGAATTTTCTATTTCAATTTCGGTTATGCGCTATTCCAATGTCAGAGGCATGCGTTAAAAGACCACAAGACGTTCTATCGGAGCATATTGAAATCGAGACCGAAAGCGTAAGCATAAGCGTAAGTATACACACGGCACAAATTGTGACTAAGCCCAGTCGGTTTGGATAACTGCAAATAGCTAAGCGTCTGTTAGCAATGTTCATTTGAATTTTGCATACTTTTAGGCTTGAAAAAAAAAAAAAGAAAAGAAAATAAAAAAAAAAAACTAACAACAGCGCCGACAACAACGATAAAGTCGATGAAAGCGATAATAGCAATGGCAGCAACGGCAGAAATGGCAGTAACAGCAGCAGTAACAATAACAACAACAACAACAACAACGTTGCTGTCTGATACTTGTATTTATCATAAAGCTTAAGCCTGGCAAACACTTAAGTAGGTTGTGTTTGCCGCACGCACACTCCAGACTCTTACTCATAAGTAAGAGACTTCCCACGCGCACAATGGCAGCCACACTCAGCATAGCCACTCTCAGGCACAGCACTTCCGCCGCTTAAAGCAGAAGTATGATAACTATTAAATATTTAGTGGGATTATCGATTTCGCAGCATTATTGAAATTTCATGGCGTACTCGCACGAGAGTATTACGACTGTGTGCACTGTGCGGCCAATTATTTCGGTCATGCTGCCTGTGGTACGACAGGCAGGCGACAAATGTGCGTATACTCGCACAAACATATGTATATGTATATATGTACATATGTATGCATGTATGCATTTACAGTAATCTCTCGGTTTTTGTTCACAATGAAACCCGTGCTCGGTGCAAGTTTCAAGGATGTAGCAAATACCGGATATTTTTTTTTTTTTTGAATATTAGTAAGAAATCATGCATTTATTTGAAAAGTACATCTTATATTTCATGTGTACGAGTATATAAAAAAACTTTAAAATTTTCTTTTTCTTTTGAATATTCTAAAAGAAAATATGTTGCAACAAAAAATGTTGATGTAGCAAGAATCCAGGTTTGCAACCAACGCATGGGCACACATCAGTAAATATTTACACTCGACTCGTGCATACATAATGCTTCAGTGTGTGTGGTGTTCTTGTACTTTGGCGAAAAGTTTGAAATAAGTCTGCATTTTTTTCACCACTGCTTTGAAGTTGGGGGAGTTATGTCATACAAGGCAATGTTCAAGCATGCCACATCGTGTGGCATCGTGCTGTCTGTCGTCTATCAACTGAAAAGCAATTTACGCATTTTATTGTATCTTTCTGTACGAAATTTTGGTTGTTGTTGTTGTTATGCTGGTTGGCATAAATTCTCTAAAAAAGCGGTAAAATTGAATACTCTCAACATGCATACGAGAGATATACGATGAAAAAAAAAAAACGAAAAGAGTACAGTTCTCCCCTTTGGAAAAGGCTGTTGAGCTTGGCATTGTGGGCAACACTTTTGCGGAAATCATGGACGTTTAGTTTTGTGGCTTTATGAGTATGATGGCAAAACCAATTAAGGTGACTTTAGCTTAGAGCAATTGCAAGGCACCTTGGCGAGCAGATATTTCTAAGCGCGTGAGCAAGCCGCCTGTCAAGCCTAACACATGATGCCTATTAAATGATTCGAGTCAGAACTGAGCACATGAGATACTTGAAAACTTTCAATGTGCCAGCAAAGATTGCTTCCGCGCAAGCATCGCTGATACATGTCCAGGCCAGGGCGGGCGGCCCTGCTGAATTTTGCTGCTTGACATGCCTGGCTTAAGTAACATTACTGAAATGATGGATCCATTGAAATGAATGTCTTAACAGGCAGGCAGGCACAGGCAAACAAGTTGGCCAAACGTAGCTGCAGCATCTAAGCCAGCACAGTGGCCGACAGCAGTTCTAATTAAAAGCATAGATTTTCTGGTTGGCTAGTTGTGTTAACAAATTTGAACAAATATTTTGTTTGTTTTGGTATTTTTTTTTGTTTTTTTTTTTTTGGTTTTTGCTTTTTCGTGTTTTCTTTTTAGCTTTGAGTAGCCGTTAAATCATATTTTCACACATAACGTTTGTAAGTGGTAAAATAAATCGAGTGATTACGTTTCACTATTTGAGCATTCGACAAGCTTTGATGTACGTGTGTGTGTGTGTGTGTGTGTGCGTGTGTTTATGTGTTCGGCAACAATTTAGCAGAAGACCAGTCGTAGCTAATGAAAAGTGGTTACAAATTTAGGGCGTTTAACATATGGTTCGTAAACTTGTTAAAAAGAATAAACAGAGAGACGGAATATGCACAAGACTGAAAGCTTGAGGTTAGATACATACCCAATATATTGTTGATACAATATATTATAGACTGATTATTCCTGCACATTGTACGTTGGCTACGCCATTAAAAACCAATTTTTATCTCAAATAATAAAATCTTAATCAACGATTCCCAAGAGGTCAACTCAACTAAAACTATATGTTCTTTTTATAAATGGATTTTCAGTTCTGCAGAAGTTCTGCTTGAACTATAGTTTCTTTTGGACGGTTGGGTTTTTGTTACTTAAAATTTATGGAGTAACTTGAAGAAACGTAATTATATAGCACATACGCCGTGTTGCCTAAGTCAACAGTAAAGACACATGCCTTGATTTTGGCAACATTTAGCAGTTAAGCAAATGAAACAAATTTAAATAAGAAGCCAAGAGCTAGCAAACAAGGCGCAATTCAGTAGCCAAAAAATTTAAGAACATATAAAAAAATCAAGCAACAAAAAATCCACAAAGTAACAAAAAAAAAAAAAAAAAAAATAGAATAAACAGTAGATATTATGGCAATAAATTTTCAAATATTCCAATGCTTGTTATTAACTTAACTCATATTTTTCATCTGTCGTTGTTTGTGTGTTTTTCTACCTATTTGATTTTTGTTTTTTTTTTTTCTTATGATTTGGTATTTTTTTTTTTTTTTTTTTGGTTCTGTTGCTTACATGCATCAATGGATTTTCTTTAACGAGCAGCGTCAATTCACTTAGCTGCGCGGCAACTAAAGGCATTCAGCTTTTGTGCACGGCCAGCACAAGGCATACCTTTTTTTCGTTAGCGGGTGCTAAATGCTTAGGCACATAACAACAGTCGCCCCAACAATAATAACAACAAGAATACCAACAATAAAAAGAACAAAGCAAGACAACAAACTGCGACGAATGCGCAACGTACTTAAACGCAACTCAGTCACATCGCATACACGATGTGCGATGAAGTCTGCATACATACGTTTATGTGTGGCAATTTGGAACTTGTTATACGAAAAGCGTTAATGAATTTAGTTTTTGAACAAAATTCACAAACAAAAAAAAAAGAAAAAAAAAAAAAATCAACAACTGGGTACAAAAAATAAAGAAATGTATTCAGTCAAAAAAAAAAAAAAAAAATTAACTAAATGGTAGAAAATATTTCTGTTGAATTGCGTTAAAAACTTTTTAGTACAATTTTGGTTTTCAAAACGTTCAGTGTGCCAAGAGTTCTTGTTTATGGATTTTTATTTTTGCTATTTCCTTGTTCGCCTTTGTTCTCGGTTTTGTCTGTTAAGTTATGTTTTGTGCGCGCTTAGCTACGAAATCCTTCGTGTACAAAAATTGAATACCAAGTGAATTGCATATGGCGCACAAATGACGAACTTGGCAAGATGTCGGAATAGCTGAGCGCTGATTTTTTTGATTACCGGCTATGCCTCATCTAGTCGATTGCATCATGTTGTGCAACAACAGAAGCAAATATACATGACAGTGTCTCTGAAGTTTAAATGTTGTGATGTTTTTGTATTTATTAATTGTTTTTTTTGTATCTTTATTGTATGCGTAGAGTATTTATATATTTTTTAAACATTGATTAATGCATGAAACACACCTGAGCACCTGTCTGCTGTGTCAGCATGGCGCAAGCCAAGCAATTGCAGCAAGGTGCACGATTAGTTGAAAATAGCGAAAACACAAAAACACGTTGTGGTCAAGCGATTTTGAGCTAAATGGGTCCTGCTGAAGTCGCTTGGAGCAACTCATCATGGAATAGTAAATCGCCATAATAGCTGCTTACTGGTTTTGCTTATGACAGACAGTGAGTTGTGCGATTTCTTTTTTTTTTTTTTAATTTACCGGTTAGGTTCCAAATTTAAGCCAAACAAAATCAAAACTCATTTTGAAGAGATACGAGAAAAAAAGAGACAGAAAGTCATAGTGAGAGAGAGATAAAGAGAATGTCCAGTATAATGTGGACGAGACCGCTCTTGTTTTACACGGTAGAAGTGTTCCTTGGAAAGCCGCGAAAAAAAAATGTGTAAAAAAATACATGCGATTTGTGGCAAATTTGGGGTAAGGTTCCAGAACTCAAAAAAATTGTGTAAGATGTGAAAACTCAAAATATTTTCCCAACAAACTGTGCAAAAAAAGTAATAATGATATCCATATTTTTATATATAAAATTCTTCCTTAATCGTTTGTGACTGTACTCCTCATAAATTGACTGGACCGATTTTGATGAAATTTTCTACAAGCAAAGCAAAGTCAGTAAAGTCACACTTTGGACTTTATCTTTTACCCTGCCCGGTCTCACCTAATTCTAAAATTGTCGTAACAGAGTTCTGGTTCACTATCTATATATAAGTTGTCTCTGATCCCACGTACGAAAAATTTTAATTTATATGAGATGCGACCTGTCATACATTACATTAATAGTCTGTGAACCTGTATATACTGTGGTTTCGCTCTGTGCCTGAATATGTTGTTGCGATGCAGCAGAGGTTTAAAATTTAATTTTTATGTTCCACTGATGCTGCGAATTCTTTATGTCTGCAATGTTCCAATTACATTACATTGTTGTTATAGCCCAGTATTTCACTGTTGAAATAGACAATACAAATGAAATTTTAATATACCAACGATCATGGCAACAAACAACAACAACCTCCAACAACAACCTCCAACATAACAATGTGTCGTTTTTATGCAAAACATCATAAAACCTTGCAACAAAGCAAAAATTAGTTGCTACAAACAGCATAGCACAGCACAGCCCAGCACGGCACGGCACGGCACAGCACGGCGCGGCGCGCGATTATCTCTATAAAAAATTGTACTAGCAGCAACAACGCTGACAACAGCAACCACAATTATGCTGCAAAATGTTTACCGTTACTTGTTGTTATATTGACAAAAGCGCGTAAAAACGTAAAAAACATTTTACTTGCTTATAAAAAAAGGTGCAGCCAAACATTGAGAAAGAGAAAAGTTGCAGCTCAATTTGCAGCTTCAATGTGGTTAACTAACCTTCGTACTGACTGCACACAAAATTGTAATAACTTTACCCAACAGTGTAGCTGCTTGGGCCTTACCAACATTAATCTGCAAAAGAAAATCGAGCGCACCCGACTATAGAATACCCTGCATAGTATATACTATATGTTTTAGTAAATTAATATGTATAATATTTAGGTATATGATTGGATATTTACTAAAATTATTATATAACAAGTTTGGTACCGTTATCTTATTGAACAAAAAAACTTTTCTCAGCAGCTGTATGTTATAGTGAACCGATATATTTTATATTGAGATATATGTTTGCACATTACTTTGAACTGTTGAATCCGAAATTTGGTAACAATATTTTGAAAAACAAAAGGTTACAGGGTATAAAAAAAAATTCCTATAACGAAAAACTCGTGGCAAGAAAAGCGTGACTAGGAAGAAGGTAAAAATATGATTTTACGAAAGTAAATCTTTGTAAAAATGCATAAGTAATTTAATTTGTGTAAGTTTTTCGGTTTTGAATTTTTTATTTATTCTTTTACGTTTTTTGCAAACTTCATCAGTTGATGCCAGAAGCTGCTACCCGACATACACCACAGACGCCTGTCCTTGGCAGCATCGGACTTATTTACTTGTTTTCTACAAGTGCAAAACACAAAACACTACAAGAACGCAGCTAAAGGATGTGTGTCTTTTTTTTTGTATTTCAATAACAACAGTGAAAATAGAAAACGAAAGATAGCAAAGTTGAAGCTTGGTCCCGTGGTTAAGCATCGCTTTGCGAGGAGAGCTTAGATCATTGTTGGGTTTTGCGAGACAAGTCGACTGACGAAAGTCAGGTCGAAGATGAGACCCAAGTCGGCTCTGGTGAATGTGTGTATTGAGCCAAAATAGATTAGGTGAATAAGATTATTAATATGGCATACTGTACGTAAATTGCAGAATTTTTCAGCTGTTTCAAAATGTACTTGAAACGTATTAACAATTAATGTAAATCTATATTTATCGTTAATGGCTTTATCGACAAATTCTGTGTGACGTGGGTGTGTGCATATAAACTGGCAACGCTAAGGTGCTTAAATATTCATTTAATACATTAACTGGCAGCACTTAGGCGGCTGCAATGCATATGTAAAATTCATAATATAACGTTATGTACTCGTGCACTTGCAAGTATTGACTATAAAGTGGACAAAATGGTTGCACTTGTGGCAACAGCAGACACATACCCACAGAGAGGCCGACATTCACACACATGCACATCCGTGCAAAATCATACACCCGATTAAGTCACTTTATAGGTACGATGTGCCATATTCGGCAAAGCGCGTGTGCATCTTTGTGAATTTAGCCAGCTGCCTGTGGACGACGAAATGATCAAATTAGCCAGTGCACTTATATGCATGCACAAATAATTAATAGCGAGCTGCGGCTACGTCCACAAGCCATATGCTTGCACAAGGCCGGCCGACGCAACCGGAATGATGCCTTAAATTACATATAAGCATTTTAACTCCACGCAACCAAACCCAACCGTATCCGGCTGAAGTGAACTAAACTGAAATGCATCAGCAATAGGCCGCATGTAGGAATCAGGTAGGCTAAACGCAGCACAACACAACAGCTTATAATTATAGAAGCCATTAAGTGGTCTGCCTGTCACAGTTTTATCGACGCCCAAAAGTATGCAATATTAATTGTTGTAACGTTGTTAATCGAAACACATTCATACCACACAAGCACTTCTTTGTATAATTTCTAAAAATAAAAACACTTCAAATTATATTAATTATATGCTAGCAACAAAAGCGAGAGTAGAGAGAGAGCCTTCTTTTTTTAATTGATGTAACGTCATTCCAATTTTATCTGATATATTAAAAAGACATTGAATTTTAAAAATGCTGCCGTACTCCTTTGCTGTTCGTTATTATATGAAAATTTAGACATAAACTATGAAAAGATGTATCTGCGAGCAGCGCAGGATCTTCTAGCCAGCAGTTTACTGGTGCTTTTTTCTTAAAATTTAGTTTTTTTTTTTTGTTCTTTCCCGTATGTTGCACTTTGGAATTTTTATTATATTTATTTCATTTTTTAAAAATTAATTGTGACATTGCAAATAGTTTTTAACGCTAAGCATATGCCACTTTTGCACTTTGCACTTACCAGTTTTTTTTTGCCATTCCGTTTAAATTAAATTTTAATTAAATGTCAAAGTTGAAGTGTTGTGTGTAGTGGCAGCACGGGCATAGGGTGTACCAGGCTGCTGCGTACATACAGTTTTTCTTACACTCCCGGTCCCACAGCAGCGTCTGGCACCTGATTAAGTGCGCAGCCATAAGTTGGCGTTACTAATTAAGACACGATTTCTCTGGTATAAATGGATACATAAATTCGCACTTTAGCACTTGGCTGGCTAAACTGTTGCGCATACGTGTAATTGAAGCCATTTAATGGCGGTATTAAATACACGCCAATCCACAACAAAAAAAAAAAAAAAAGCAAAAAAAAAAAAAAACATGAATAAAAAACACAAAACGAAGAGGGACAATTTAAGTAGAACAGATTGAGCATTTGTTAGGAGACGCCGCCGAAAAGCGCCCGACGGTTTGATTGACTAACACATTGTCGTGCACGAGTGGCAAACGTCAAACGTTGAGTGTTCCTCAAGATGGCATGACCTACTTTTAAGACAATATAACATGGGGGAAGCAACAACCACAAGAACACACGTGTGCTGCCAATGCACTGCAAAGACAGGCGACGAATCAAGCGAAACCTTTCCGCAAGCAGCCCCGCGCACCATGCTCTACTGTACATCGACTGCCGAATTTAAGTGCCTCTTACACGCAAACAGACTCACTCACACAAAGCGACTCGTACTTGCCACATACGTAGCTGCCTCTTGGCTTCAAAAAGGAAAAGCTAAAATACCAAAAAAAAAAAAAAAGAGGAAAACAAAACGAAAACGAAAAACACAATAAATTTCCTTGTTATGTACGAGCAAATTACTTTAGCAATTTAGTGCCAAGCATGTTGTACAGTGAGGCCAGGGCGTCGGAGACGGCATCGGCAACGGCAAGGAGCAGCGCAGCTAGCAAGCGGACAGACAGTAGACAACACACGTAGACCCAAAGTCTGCGTTTGCGTCTGCATCTGCAACTGCCGGTGGCTGCCGGTGGCTGCCTGCTCACCTTCCATTGCTGACTTCAACTTCATACATGTACATGACTGTCTCTTGGTCGAATATTCAACGCCATACATCAGAGTCACGTGATTAAATGGAATTTATTGCTGCGTGCACATCAATCGCGCAGGTCCACGACAAATGTAAATAATCACACATGTACATGCTCGCACATACATACATACATACACACAAATGTACAATATGTATTCTGGTCACAGCATACAACGTTGGCCAAAATAATGTACCCACTTGACACATTAGGAACTGAAAGAAACGACAATGTGCAGCGAAAGCAGTAAAGAGGCAAAGCATCAACTCAGTATAATATCCAACCTAACTGAAAAGTATTCTGTTGACAATGATAAGCACGCAAATATGTGGCACAGGACAGACAGCGTTTAAAGCGTTTTAAAGGTGCCCACAAGTTGAAGCAAGCGGCGCAGAACAATAAAAGAAATCTCTCTTTTGCTGGCTTGAATATGTTCATTTAGCCCCACAATAAAAACTGAACAGCAACCAGATATAAAACGAAACAAAGCAGCAATAGAAAAATACACAGCAAACATATTTAAATTACACATTAGCTGAAACGTAACTATTTGCTTGGTCAGCACTGTGCTTGGGTACTTACAAGCACAGGAGTGCGATAAAAAAAAAAAAAGAAAAAAACCGATGCCACAATGGACGTTGCTCTGCTCTGGACCAGCAGCACAAAGCACTAAGCACCAAGCACCAAGCACCCGGGCACCTAAGCACACAAAAAACAGTAGAAACAGAAAAAAAAAAATAAAAGAAATTGAAAAAGAGGCGGAAAAAACCAAACAGTGAATCCTTTGCAAAAGACAAAGACTTGAAGCTTAATTCTTTTGCCGAGCTAAGCGGAGCGTGGCAATGTCGCGTAACTTTACATTACATCAAAGCAAGATTACGCAGCCGGTCAAGTGCGCCGGCCTACAGCGACAAGCAAAAGCACTCAAAGGCTACGCTTTGGCCACAAGGAAGGGTGCTCCTGTGCATTGGGGCTCGGCCTTTGCTCCAAGATTTTACATAGGCGTGAGCTATTGTGCGCATGGCAACGTTTGCGGCGGCAAGATTGATGACGCACATTTTGTCTTATTAATGAGCAGAAAGTGCGCGCCACAGTCATCCCATGCCGGTAGAGTCTAGAAAAAATGCCACAATTGATCGAACGCCAGGGCATTGCGAGCATTGCGCTCGGCATGCTAATGATGTAGTGTGCCACGGCGTATACGCAATACGACCAAAATTATTAACATAACTTGTGCACATATTTCGTACATTCTATACATTTTTGACTTGTGCTGCCTTTGACTGACTTCTTGCCGGCCTCACTGCCAGCTTGCCAGCTTTGCCAGCGTGTCTGCAGTGCGCCGCAGTAGTATCTGTCTGGAATTTAACTTTTGCCAGCTTCTGCCTTATGTTGTGCGAGTATTAAAATATGCGCATGTTCTTTCTTTCATTTGCCTTGTGTAAATATGCCTTGTCATGCCAGGCAACTGGCAAACGGCAGTCAGCAAACAGCAAACAGCAGCGAGCCAGGAGCAGACAGCAGCAGCAGCAGGAAGGCAGTCTGACATCAGTGGTTGTAACTAAGCGTCAAGGACTCGGCACACAGGGCGTATGGATTATGTGTTGAGTGTGTTGTTTATGTACTGGCACAAAGGACGAGTGTGGGTATACGAGTATTTACTAGGAAAGGAGTAACGGGACGAGCAGAAAAGCAGAAAAGCAGAAAAGAAAAACGAAATGCGTAAACCAATTAAAAAGTTTTATGCTCTTTAAGTGTTTAGTGAAACCAATCAAATCAAACCTTACTCTGTGACATTTAATAATTAGTTTTGCTTTTGCACTCGTGTCGAATTTATGTGTGGGATCTTTGATTTTCCTGTTTTTTTTGTATTATGTTTAGATGTTTTCCCTTTTCTTCATTATTTTTATACGATTGAATATATCTTCGCCAACCATATAATAAAAGCAAAGCACAGACGGGCGAAGTGAAGTCATCTAATACGATACAGACCAACTACAAGCATCAGCGGTCATTTGCACAGCCAGGTATTGCTGTTCGCAGGACGACGTTGACTCGAACTGAGCACGGATTAATTAAATTGCTTAATAAAGTTTCTGCAACTATATATTATAATAAAATAAAAATAGAATTTTTGTAATAAAATATTTAAGCGTATATTTTCTAAATTAATGAACAAGTTTAATATTGTGCAAAGCGAAAGTAATATTAGTTTTACAACTTTTATTAAAATGCCAAATGACATGTGACAAAGTGGCAACTCAATGACAGAAATGTAATAAGTTAAGTAAAAATAAGAACAAGAGAAAATACACAAAGCACAAATGCAAACTGCATAATGTGCTGAAATAATTAGTTACAAAATAACCAAAGGAAGAGGAGTAGGAAATATTTGGCATTGAGTTGGCAACTTTGACCATGTTGCAGAAACGATGCAAACGACGACAACGTTGCGAATATAGGGCATTCTCGGAAATACAAACTGCAGCATTTCACAACACTGCTTTTTGTAAGTATTCTAAAATGCTGTATGAACTGCGCAAATTCCGGCAACTAGCGCAACAAGAAGTTTACAGCTGCGCTCTTTGCAACAATGGAAGTTGAGTAAAGAAAGTGAACTTATTATTAAGCCTATTATTGTATATATATACATGTGTGTGTGTGTGTGTATGTGTTTATAATCATATTGACAAAGAAGATTGCCAGCGATATGCGTACATGAAGCACCCAGCAACAGGAGCAACAGCAGCATCCTGATGCGACTTGAAGTAGAAAACATTTAAAAAATTTTTAATTTGGCACAACGCTTGCTTCAAGTTTTTATTTTTTTATTTTATTTTATTTTATTTTTTTTTTTTTTTTGTGTTATTAAACGTTTGGCAATAAAACTTTGCAAAGCACGTCTTAGATGTACATATGTGCTTAGATATACATATGTGGAAACATATACGTGTATGTACATTTGAAAATGACGGCAACGCTGCTGCTGACATACGCACAAAGTTCGCAATAAGTGAAATCGTACACTTATAAGAAAATCAAAAAAGACAATAAAAAAAGGAAATAAAAAATACAAAAAAAAAACAAATTCCAAGTATTAAAAAATGCGAAAAATTTAGAGTTAAAAGCAAACGAATCAGGCACTGTACAAACATTTTATGACGGACAATTTCATTGCAGCAGAGCATTAAAACGTTGTTTGGCTTTTAAAGCCACAAAACTAAACAAAACAAAACCGAAACGCAGTGCGATGCGATGCGATGCGGATATAAAGTGCAAGAGCAATGATAAACCCATTACGGATAAACGCGTAACCCACATATACGTTTACGTGTGTGCTGACATACGCACATACGCACATACGCACTAACGCATTAAATGTACAACGGACTTATTTTTGATGACTTCCAAATGCGAAAGCGAAAACTTTTTATGGACTTTAAACTTTGCTTTAAACTCGTTCTCATACTCGGTCTTTTCTGTTTGTGTGTCGTTGTGTGTGTGTGTGCACTATTTTGGCCGTCTACTGAAACTTTTGCTCACAGTTCAGCTTATCTACTCTTCTTGAGCATGGTATGTCGTCGGCGACGGCAGTAGCAGCGGCGGGACTGCTCAGCTTGGTCTGTGCGCCTCGCGGCGAACCACACCGATAACTTTGCTCGGCAGCATCTCACTTAGCGTCGCGTTGAGTTGTGAAAGTTTTGCGCACAGCACCATTGAAGCATGAAATGCACTTGCAACGAAAGTGAAAAGCACGACCGTATACAGATGCAGAACATACACAGGCACACACACACAGACACAGTCATATATATATACGATGTAGACAAATGCATGCACACACATACATACGAGTGTTTGTACATGAGTGAGTGAGTGAGTCAGTGAGTTTGGCCAAAAAGCAGATGAGCTGCATTCACAAAAGCTGATTCAATTTCAAATGGGGCTTCTTCACATATTCTCATACGGGACTCATCGCCGTATTTTCTCTCATGCTACCCAGCAATGAAATGTGAACTTCTCTTAAGGTCATTAAGCGCAAAGAGTCGACAGTCGACGTCATTGGTTGGCGGGTAAAGACAACACATAATCCACGATATTAACAATAGACTATTTTTAAGTCTTTTTATTTTTCTTTCCGTTTATTTTTGCTCATCAGTGTTGCCATTCTTAGTTCGATGCATCCCGCAAGCTTTAATAATAAGCAGACTATATCTGCAACACCACAGCCACCATACAGTTGTTCATATTATATTTTTCCATTTCTTTTTCTTTCTTTTTTTAGAACATAGCAGTAAATTTCTCACAACTTTGTCTTTCAATCGACACAAGAAAATCGGACAACCAATTGATGCTGCGAAGAATAATTAAAAATAAATCATTGCACAAAATGCATCGTACAGTTGACCTTCAATATTAAGTTAAGTAATACGCGGATATTCAATGCCAGCAAATTACAGTCTATTGAGCTTCACTCATACGATATTCCGATTAATTTAGCTGCCACTTGACAATGGCAGTGTCAAATGGAAGGATGGAAACGCTCTAGCTTGACAGGACTCAGCTGATGGACAGCGGAGAAGAAGATTGGAAAGGCACAACGGTAAATTTAATTTCAAACTACAGTCTTACTGCAGCTGTCGGTGTTAACGAAGTACGACTGTACTGCAGCTGCTGCTGCCATATGGAACCACTAAATTCAAACAATATACAAATAGAAAATAAAATTGACAAAGTAAAAACCAAACGGAAACAACCTTTCAATTAGTGAGTTCATTAAATATGCAAACAAAACGTTTTGGCTAATGGAATCCTCGTACGTGGGCAGAGACAGGTGCAGACAGTTGGACAGTTGGGGCAGCGCCATGCAGAAGATACGACTTCAAATGGCGCGAATACAGCAGAAAGTTTAATTTCGCTCACTATGACAAAAACAAAAACGTTAAAAAAAAAGGCAAACAAAAACAAATCAAAGTAAAATATATTTGTTAAAAAACAAAAAAAAAACTAACTCACTTTATTTTTTAAACAACAGCAGACACTTCGCTAGCGCATCGACGAAAATATCTTGCCAATAGAAGCATTTGAGCTCGATTTCAGTGAAAACGTTCTCTGAAGCGTATACAAAATTTATTAGTAAAGCCAATTGTAAACTATTTGAAATAGTCAATGTTTTTGTGATTGATGTTGTTGTCAGTGGCGCTGCTGTGCACTTTCATTGTGACTGTCGTTGCTGCTGTCGTTGTCAATATCCTCTGGAGATATGCTGCGTTAACGCATTCAATGCACTGTCGAGCACGAGTATGGGTTTTGCAAGCGGTGACAGTAACAATGCATATATGTATAGTATTTACGTAGATTGTGTAGTACGTACGTACAGTTGTGCTTCCCAATATATGGTGACATTCGTAAGAATGAAAAGTTTGTGTATCTTTATGTGGCTGTGTCGGTACGAGTTTGTATGATGCCTACAAATAAAGGTCCGCTCATGTTCTGCAATCTTGAATTAATAATTGTTTATGTATTTCTCTGGTAAGTTTTCCAAATGTGAAATCACACCCCCAATTCTGAATTCGGTAATTTTATGAACATACTGTGTAGTAACTAGACTCTGTATAAACATAGCTACACAAGTAAATTATCTAGAAATATTTGCATAAATTAATAAGTAAGTTTTATGTAAGACATATCAATAATTCGATTATGTTTACCTCTGGTTTATGCATAACGATGAAGTAACTCAGACTAATATCAATAAAATTAATATAAGCAAAATAACCAATAAAATCAAAAACTAGTATGTACATGTGTGTTAGAAGACGGCAAAGAGGAGCAACAAAATCGTAAACATTCAAATAAATTTTGCCGAATTTAGGCAAATTATCGACATCATCATAAACTATAAGCAAATTCAATTTATAAAATAGTTTGAAAGCATGAGAGATCAAAAGTGAACACGAAAGAGCAAGACGACATGAGTTAGTGTAAATGAATTATTGACTACTGTAGCACTAATAAAGGCAAAGTCGACATGAAATGCCAGAAAACATTTACAAAATTAATATAATTTCGATCGAAAGAGGATTTTGAACCTACATCACTGAATGATAATCCACAGAAGTCTCCCATCTTGCTACTTCTGCCTTAGGTAAATCCACAGATGCAATACATATTCTATATTTTAAGTGTGAGATATGTTTTAAATAGATGTCACAATAAATGAATCTGTTGTGACGGGTTTCACTGTATATTAAATAATAATATTAATTTCAACAGTATTATTGTGAATATGTTTCAAAACCCAAGACTGCATACGTCGGTCGGTCGGTCTGTCAGTCTGTCGATCTGTTGTGCTGAAGTAAGCAAATGCGCAACACGACAGTTTAGGCTCCGATAATGGCAACAATAGCATCAGTGCTAATGTTGGCAGCGACAGCGACAGCAGCAGAAGCACGCAGCTGTGGCTATGGATGGATATGGTACGGCTGTGGCGGTGATTGGCTGATACATATGCGTGTAATATTTAGGCGCTGCCAGTGAAAATGTAATTATTATAGCAATTCAAACAATAAAAAGCCAAACGAGTGGGCGAAGACACGCAATGCATTGTGTTGTCTCATAGAGACGAGACAAGTCGAAACAACACAATAGAGACGGCAACAGGAGATCGACAGAATGGCGTGCATGTGTGCGTGCTTGCGTGCATGAAGCCCACAGGCAATGGTAGGAATGATGCATGCCCATGGCTACAGGCCCCCGAAACACATTTCACAGCCCCAGTCCTGCACACGCAAGTAGTCGCATGCACATCGGATATGGAAGATAAATGTCGCAACAATGCAGACATGTTTAATCCCAGTGTCCTGGTGGAGGCTCACATAATGAGACAAAGGATATGTGTGTAGCGCGCAAAGGCGGAAGTGCGTGCGCTGTCATGATTTTGGCTTTGTGTGTGCTTAGGCCTTGGCAAAGCCAAAACCATAGGCAAAGATAAAAGCTGCTGTGGTGTAGCTCCGCCACCGCCACTTTGTCAGCGACTTAGACTCTGTGCCGTATCATCACTGCCAGCTGTTTATTGTTGTTGTTATTGTTGGCATTGTGGCGACTGCACAGGTTAGTTGATTTACAGCCAAGCAAATATTGTTTGCAGTTGTTGTTTATTATTATATAAAGTTAATTTTTCACATGTTTGTTACTGCTGGTGTTCTTGTTGTTGTTGTTGTTGTTATTATTGTTGCTGTTTTTTATGTCAAAAAGTTAGTTTCCGTACAAACATCAGCAAAAATATCGCAAAAAATAAACCAGGCTTTGCTTCACACAATTATTCTTTTTAATCTGTTTTTCGCTTGTTTTTTTTGTTTTTTTTTTTTTTTTTTTGGGTTTTCATGTTGTTTGATGTCGGTTCCATTGGTGACCGTACAATGCAAACATGTAAGTAAAAATTCGCTTTACATATTTTGTTTTGCTTTAAATGTTTTGCAACAACTACAAGGACATGCAGTGAATACAAATTGTTAGCAAAAAATCCAAAAATAGAAGAAAAAAATCATGTGTGCAATTCCCACACGGTCGAGGTGAAACTAAACTGCATGAGAATGCGACGGATGTGGTTAATTTAAATGATTATTGGTACCAAGGTTAAAAAGTTTTTCACATTGAGGCTCCATGTTTTCAACTTCATCGAATGACACGAGTCGATAATAGTAACTAAAGTAAATAAATAAAATAAGTTCAAATATATATTGTGTATAACGCTGTTGTGGTTTGATTTGATAATAAATATTTTTTTATAATTAATTTGGTTTGATTTTTTATATTTAATGGCATTTAAAATGGCTTAACATTTCAGTAAAGCTTAAATGTTTTGTTTTCGTTATTTGTTAATTTCGAAAATACTTATCAAGTCTAAGCCAGTCTAAGTAATGCTCATGGCAAGTATCTGTGCGGTCGCACTAGGCCTGGAGGGCAAATGGTTATGCAGACAATTGCAGTTCATTTGTTTGGCAATAATTCCTATAAATATTGACATGTTTTTATTAAATATTATTATTGTGGTTGCTGCCATTGTCAGCAGTTTAAGCCTTTACTGTCAACGCAATAATTATTTTATTATCAATGGCAACACATTACCGACAGAATTACTGTGCAAATAAATTATCCAATATCCATTGCATTTATATAAGTTCACAAATTAGTTTACATTTCAAAATTATTGTTTACAATAAAACAATTTTACAGTCACTCCCTGCCATTTACTCCTTGTTTATAACAGCTTACGTAGGCATATATGTGCGAGTTTAGACATGTATTATCCTTACTGCTGCGCTAATTCGTAGCTTATAGAGTCAAACAATGTGCAACATTTGAACATGGTTGAAGTTACAATTGTGGGCAAAAACAATAAAATTGATAATTTTTTCTTTGTTTGTTTGTTTGCTTTACAGTCATTATATTGCTGATTATAATAGTTATTTACAAATCAGTTCTAGTGAACAATGCATGGCTTTCGCTGTATTAACAAGAGTTTAACTTTTTTGTGTGTGTTTTAATTTAATTGTACACAAAAAAAATTAAAAAAAAAGTGTCACTATGCTGCATACATACAAATGCACACTAGATGTTCTATGGCAACGCTAAGCACTTGACTTTAATGCAAGCAACTAATGCATGTGTACCCAGCCGCATAGGTCGCAACAAAGCATTAAACCATGCAGCTAATACTCTGTCAAAGACTGACTTGAGCAGCTTATTAGCAACAAAAAATTGACACTCAGCTAAAAAACACAAAATTGAAAAAACAAAAAAAAAAAATAAAAATAAAAAAAAATAAAATGTATGGGTAAAAACATAACTAAAAAAAAACCCAACAGCCTTGATTCATTTTTAGTTTTTTCATAATTTGTTGATTTTTTTTTGTTCTTTGCTTTTTAAGATGATAACCAAGTTAGCTGGACTGAGTGCTTCAGAGTGGCCTTGATTTATGTGCGAGTGTCTCAGCTTAGCTGTACGTGTTTCCTAACAATGCCAAGGATAATTATGATGCTGACTCAAACGCAAACACAAAGGATGCGCATACACAGTGTCTCATTAAAGTGTCGGGTGTGCTGCATCCTGTGCAGCATCAAATATTTATAATCAACTTATGACAAGCAAAAACTGCTTGTGCTTCTTCTACTTCCACTTACATTGCTTCTGCAACTGCCACTGCCACTGCCACTGCCACACACGTGTCTTCTGCTGTTGCCGAACGACAACAGGCAATAGCTTACGCATATTTGGCTAAGAGGTTGAAAAAACAGACAGAAAAGAAACAAAACGGAACGCAACGAAACGAAAAGAAAAACAATTGGCAAAGCAATTGGGTTAAAAGGAAAGAGGCTTATGTAGCAGCAGATATACATATGTATGTACCCGCAAGCAAGCGAAGTACGCACGCTTGCACACACTCACGCACGCACATAAGTAGCGCTGTGCTTCCGAGCAGACATAGTCGTGAGCTAAGCGTGCAGTAACTTTTTCACGTTGTTTACGGACGTTTCTCTCATATTAGCGTGTTTCTGTCAGGCAACTTTTTTTTTTTCTTCTTTTTTTTTTTAATTTCTTCGTCGCTTTTTCTCTGCTTTTAAGTGCAAGTGAGCCCAAGCCGAAATTGAAGTAAGGCAAGTGCATGTAAAAAATAAAAAAAAATACAGAAAGACCAAAAGAATAGAAATTAAAGAAAACTTGAAGGCATAGCTAATAGGTGGCAAGCAAAAAATATGCGGCATTTGCATGCTACAGACTTATTATTAAAACATGAAATTTGCATGCCAGTAACCTACATCAGCAGCGAACGCAAAACCTCACATAACATAGAAAGGTGCAAAAGCGAGCAGTAGCGCAGAGGAGCATAGCGACGGGCAGAACGGAGCAGCGCAAGTCCAGAGACAACAAATACAGCACGTATAACTTCAGCAGCAGGATTACTAAATTATTTACAGATAAACTTCGCATGGCAAGAAGAAGAAAAAAAAAAAATGCAAAACAAAAGAAATAAAACCGAATAAAATATTGGGACGCAATGTAAGGGTATGCCAACTATAACAAGAACAAGAATAAAAAAATCGTATTGCATTAGTAAATCGCTTAGTTAATCGGAGGCAGATAGCTCTGAAGCTATGTAGGATGTTTGTGTGGATCAGCAGGATATACGCAGCATGTGTCATTGTGGTATATAGAACCAAATAAAATAATCGTCCCTATCATTGACTTTTGTTTTTGTTTTTTTTTGTTTTTTTTTTGTTTTTGTAAAAGTCTGCTGAACGTAGAAATGCTAAAAACAAAATGCATTAAAGAGTGTCTCCCATAACATTGGCTCGACAAAATAAAATGAAATATTCAGACAAAAGAAATACAACAAACACAAAATAAACAAAGACTGTTTGTCTTTTTTGTTGTCTTTACGCAAATTTCAATTATTATATTAGAAAATATTTCTTTTGGAAATTCACAAAATTTTAAGTTAACAACCCGTAGCGAAAAGTGTTTAAAGTTAAATAAAATACGTTACAAAAAAAAAAAAAAAAAAAAAATTAAAAGAAGGTAATATAAAAAAAAGGGAAAGAATATAAAACAAAATTAAAATTACGAACAAAAAAAAAAAAAAAAAACAACGCCAGAAGCAAAAATGGATTTTGTGTTACGCGTTTTGAAAAAAGCGAGCAGTGCAAATGGCACGTCGCTGCGCGGCCGGAAGCACACAACGTCAAAGAGCACATAAAATTAGCCGAAATATATATATAACATATATATAAAAAAAAGGAAATAAAATGAGTATATAGTTTTTTTTTCCTTTGGGGTAGAAACATCGGATCATTGAATATGCCTTATATATTAAAAAAGTATCAAATAACAAAGGAAATAAGTAAAAAGGAATTAGTGACTTCATGAAATTGCATAAAATTAAACCTATTTATGTGAGTGAACTGGCTGCAATTAATAAACTCAACTAATTAATATTCACTTAATTATTATATTCTGCTAAAACTTAATTATGTCCAGTCGACTCCGTCGACTTGCAGTGAGCTAGTCATACCTGAATACGCTGAACTCGCGTCTTGACTATGCTTAATGTTTTTTTTACAAATCGGATTTCAGCAGAAAGGCCAGCTTAAAGATTTATATTAAATGTAAAACAAGAAATAAAAATAAAGCCAACTGAAAACATAGAAAAGGTTTCATTGCTTGCTTGGTTACCAAGGACCCAACCCACATACATATTTACTGCCAATTAATGCTGCCATGATGTACCCGAATTTAGCAACGTATTAGATACTTTTAGCAGATACGCAGACAGACAGAAATCAAGTGTAGTACTTGATGACGTGTTGCGCTCACATGCTGATGTGCTGCTTAGGGTTTAACTGTTAAAGCCATTGCAATTATACGTTTATATACGTACATATGTTGTCGCATATCCAAGAACGATGGCAATTTCACACTGTCCAAAGTGGATCCTAAATGGTTATAATTCTGGCACAATCAAAGGTGCGGTAATATGACGTCACCAACAGAACCATCCAGCAAAACTAAAATGAACGCAAAGAAAAAAAAAAAACCAAATAAAAAATAAAAAAAATACGTGCAACTATGCAGCCACAAAGCTCTATATGTCAAAAAATCCACCAACCGACGAACTCTGGGATGACCAACTTGCGTCTGCATGCGGTTTGCATAGCAAAATGTCAAAGATAGACAAAACATATGCGAAGCACAACTAACCCAGACATATGTATGCATGCTGGTGTGCCGTGTTACAAACCCATTAAGCATGCTACACTGTTGTTCAAACAAACAGCAAAGCGCAAAAAAATATTACATATGTGAAATATTACTTATGCCATAAAACGTGAAAGGTGGTTCATATCCAGAGAAACCCGTAAAACGCCGCAAGGTGGCCCCGCCGGTGCCAGCTTAAGCTGTTAAAAGAACAGTTGATGCTGATGATGATGATGATGATGATGATGATGATGATAAAATGTTACAGCTTTTGCGGTGAAGTAGGCCAATAGACACTAGACACATTGTTATTGTTAATATTGTAACTATTGCTGTTGTTGTTCTTGTTGTTGTTATCATTGTCGATAACGAACGCACGTTTAATATAAACACAGGTGCTCCCATTTATATGCATGTGCGCATCCTTTTCATATGCGAGCACTGGCAAATGTGAATTTATTAGAACAGCGAAATGATGCTGCTGAGGTCAACTCAAAATTATACAACAAAAAAAAAAAAAAAAATAAAAAAAAAGAGGAAAAAAATGTTAAAAATAAGGTAAGCACGCGCAGAATTATGCGCATAAACATAAAACACGTTAAGTCATAACAAGGCTCATTAGCAGCATAAGCCAATTTACCAACAGGCACAGCTACGAGTGCGTAGTACATAGGACACATACACATACACACACAGACACACACACACACAGTTATACACACGTAGGCACTTAGATGCCAGAGTAGACAGTCGCCACAGTGTCATGGCACTTGCATTTCCTTCATGATGTTGAAGGCCAAGAAACTACGAACAAAGTCAAAGATACTTTGTAGGTGTTGTTGTTAACACGAACAAAGTTGCTGTTACTGTTGCCAATAACAGTAACAAAAGCATCAGCATGTTGTACAGCAACAGCGACAGTTACAGCAGCGTCACACACACACGCAAGTCGTTGCCTGTCGTTGCGAAATCGGTCTGTGTGCTAATATGTCGACCTGCCTGACTCCTGCTGACCGCCGCCAGTGTTGTTACTGTAGCCTCTGGCAAAAGCATTTACGAGTATATGAATTCAATATGAGCGACATCATATAGCAACGTGTAAGCAGCGCCCAGGGGCCGTCAACTAATTGCCTTGCGTTGCGTGGCATAACATGGCTTGGCTTAGCGTTGCCTTAACTCAAGAGTCAAGTCAAATCAAGCCAAGCCATGCCATTTTAAGCCATATTTTTCCCCCATACGAGCCCCATCAGAGATGTTCTCTGCTGTTTTAAGGACGCCTCTGCTGCCCTTGGCTATGCTCGGCTATGCCGCCGTGTTCTGTTCTGTCGCGTCATGTCGTGTCTCGGCTATTGTAAATCTGTTCTTTAATGTTGGACAACAATCTGCACGGCAAGAGTAACAGCAACAGCAACAAGGATCAGCAGCGGGCACCAGTTGTAAAAACATTTTGTTGTTGTCCTTTGCACATTGGCAAGTTCCTTTCAGCTGCTATTTATGCACTCGGCAACACGCGCCCGAAATAAATGGGTATAATTTTTCTAAATTAGCTTGAGATGAAGTACATAATTTGCTGATTAGGTGTGCGTCGTATAACAATAACAACAGAAATAGCCACACGAAGAAGACGTACCAGTAAAAGAAGAAGAAGAAGACGATGATTGCATCATTGTATACATAAATACGCATAATACATATGATAGGAAAAGTTTTATTTATGTACTATATGATTTATGCTGAAGTTAATTAATATAGCAATTCACAATAACAATCTTCAGACACAGACAACACTTTAAACAATTTGCATTAAAATCGACAAAAACACAAACTCAAACAGAAAAACATATAGAAAGAGCAACAACAGTAAAAGGTAACAAAAAGTAAAAGGAAAAGCCTACAGCGTTTTTGTCAACTGGCTGCGTGACTGTAGATCCTGTCTGCTCTGCTTCTGACAATGTGCACATACACACAAACACACACACACACACACATATACAAAACACATACTTTGAGCATATTTTGACAACTTTTTATGCATAGAATTCAAAATTTATAACATCGTTTGGGCATAACAACTGGAAACTGGTTTCGTTCCTTTGTTTTTTTTTTAGCATAGGCAACAGCACCGGCATATGCATCACCCTATGTGCAAGGCACAAGCTATGCGCCATAAAGTATGCTACGCGCTTACATTTAAAGTAGATTTTATTTAAATTTTCCGCTAGGGCTTAGTCAAGGAAACGTCAAGACACTCACGTTCAAGAATGTAGAAACGCCGCAGTTGCCATTAGCAGTTAAGCGTCATAGGCACAAGTAATCTTATGCTGTATATATGTACGAGTATGTGCGCACTCGCATGTAAATGCTTAGAGAAACTTGATAGCAATTTTGCATTAAAAATAAATTAGACTACATTGCCACACTCAGTCACTGCCACTGCGGTGTTTAACAATAAGGATATTAAGCAAAACAAGCAACTTTGACTGAAGTTATTAGCGACAACTAAACTAAACTTTGATAACTTCAATAATATACAATTGACTAAATGTAGTAATAAAAGAATATTTCAAACATAAATCCATTCATCCATCTTAATAATTTCATTTAAATCAGTGGCCTTATAGCAAATGAAATGAACATAATGAAAGTTGGTTTTGTCTCTATGCAATTGAAGAGCTGCAGCAGCGAAAGCATTTGGCAAAACTCAACCCTATTTCGGAACCAATTAAAATGGCTACCGACTCACAGAAAAACTGAAAAGCTACTCACAGCAGATGATAATCGTGTAACTTTTGACAGATCACGGCTTTTTTACTTAAGCCATCAACATTTTGGATTTCAGCCATTTATTAAATGTCAGAAATGTCAAAATAAGCTAGGCATAAATCAGCTTAAATCAAACCCAAATAATCGTCTGCATTGAAATCCGTTCGAGTGTGACAATTCATTTAAGCGGCTTTCTTTTTAAATTTATATTTATTCAATCATTCTCTGCTTATTTCTTTTGTTTTATTTGTTTTTTTTTTTTTCTTACTGCTTTTTTTTGTTCCCGTACTGCTTTTGCTCCTCCCTTTGTCAGGTTTGTCCTTTTTTTGCTTTTGGGTTGCAATATTTTTATTACACGATGAAAACGTGTTAGGGGCTGGCAATGTTTCAAATATGATTAACGCAAGTTTCCCAGCTGAAGCTATCAACGCGTCAAGCGAGCAAAAACCAAGCTACCTACCCACTTAGGCACGCACATGCTCGCACACTCACTCACTCACGTACTCGCACACTCATTCACTCTCTCACATGCAGGCATTTAGTCTGGCACACAGTCAGTCAGTCAGTAAGTCATTTGTTAGGCAAGACATGAGTATACTAGTCTCATAGCGTCAAGCGTATAACGATTCATCTACAAATACCTCCATGCAGGCAACCGCAACAACAAAAAAAAAAAAAAATATATCAAATAAAATACAAAAAAAAAACAAAAACCAAAAAAAAAGAAGATAAATACTTGTTTAAACTAGAAAGAAAAGAAAACAAAGCCAGACATGCTTAAAAGCTTCAGGGATGTGTACCTAAGCCTTGTGCGGCAATAATTTTCCGCAATTTCTCAATATTGATGTATCGTGATTTATACGCATTTTACATACTCTACACGCACGTGTGCCAGTGCATGTCGCATACTATACAGAATTTGTCATAGCTGCTCCGCTTTGCAATGCTCTTTGCTCTGGTAACAATGGTCAATGGATAATGGGCTTTGTGACCTTTAAGACCTGCGAAATCCTGAAATCTTTATACAATCTTTTTAAGTAGTTAATGCTTGGCTATCGGGTACAGATAGTATATCTCATAACATTGAAGCATATGGTATAGCAACTTTGTTGCAACCGAAACAGTTTTGATTTGTATTTTTTTATTTTTTTTATGTTTTTAAGGAAATTTTAGCCTTTCCTTGTTTTTTTTTTCTTTTTTTCTTTTTGTTTCTATGGTTTCTTTTATTAAGTTGAAGTAAGTTTTATCGCTGGAACACGTGTTGGCAATAGCAACAATAAGCCCAACAGCACCCATGATTATATTTAACCATACTTTTGCTGGCTTGTTGCCTCTGATTTAGCCTTTTTCGTAAGGCTCAACATTTTCTGGTTTTATTTTGTTTTATTTTTTTTTTGTCTCTTTTTTACCATCATTGTGTGCAGTTTGTCATAGAGTCAGACACTGCTAAACGGTACTTAGCTGCAGGCTTAACGGTTTTTGCCTGACATTCTATGTTGCTTGTGGGTGCTACCTTTATTTTTTGTTTTTTTTTTTTTCTTTTTTTCTAATCTGCTGCCTCTCATCTAGCAAGAAATCTTGCACGTGCCTTTTACGTTTAAATAGACAGCTTAAAAGATTTCATTGAAGGCGTGCTTAAATTATTTCTCACGCGTATTTTTCTAACGCCAACACGTCTATTTGCGAGTAACAACAACAACAACAACAACAAAACGATAAGCAAACCAAATGGAAAAACCGCGAAAACTCATATAAATATATTGCCATGAGCTTACTTATTTACTCAAATAGCTCAAGTTTACGCCGAAATATTATTGCATAGACAGTTTAAGTGGTCTCCACTTGCTCGGATCTGTTTCTGCCTTTTTTGCGCTGCCATTGCAAATAATATTAAAAATCGCGTCGAAAAAACACAAACAAACAAATAAAAATCATCATCATAGCCATGCAGCCATGCAGTTGCCGAGAATTTTTTGTTTCCATACCCTGTACCAAAACATGGTGAAAGGCATATTAAAATTGTGCAAATGTATGTAACAGACAGAAGGAGGCGTGGTAGACCGCACACAATAGATATATTCCCCATATCAGCATTGACAGGGAAGTCGGTCTAGTCATGAACGTATTTCTATCTCTCTGTCTGTCTATAAGAACCTACGGATTTCGGAAACGGCCTGATATGCCTAAATATGATAAATATCGGTTTACTATAACATATAGCTGCCACAGGAACGATCGAACGAGATAACTTAAGATATCGTGACATAATTCATACAAAATATTAAACCAAAAGAAAAGCAATAAATTTCGATTTGGGTATAGAGTATACTATATTCGGGTGTGCCCGACTATAGCCCTGCCTTTTTAGTTTTGTTTTATTTTTTGATATTTTTCAGCTTTTTTGTTTTGTTTTTTATTTGGGTCTACGTAAATTTAATTTAAAAACGCGCACACACAGAAATCCAGCAAGCAAAAACATGCAGGCTACACTTGTACATATGAGAGGCAAAACAAAAAACACTTAAAAAAACAACAGAAAAGGGCATAGAGGAAAAGTTTTTAAAAACAATAACTGCCAGCATAAGTGATGCATGTATGCCTATGTGCAGATGTATGTATGTAGGTATGTATATATGTATATCTGTATGTAGGGCTTGCATCTGAATGTGTGAATGTGTGTGGCAGTCAAATTTTGCGAATGTGATGCGAAAAGTACTTTGCTGCGTTGGCTTTCGCAAGCGAAACAATTATAATGAGATTTTATTGTTGTTATTATGTTGGCAAATGGCGCATACTGCGTTGCATGGATAACAAATGAAGCAACTATTCCCTCCCTCCCACTGTTCGTTACCTTGTAGCAGGTGAGCGAGTTCCCCACATACACAATGTCAGCGTCGAATTTAAGTTGAAGCTTCCAGTCGCACATTGCTCTCATTGAAACATCATCGCATGTACAAAGGTTGCGAAAGCATTTCCTCAGTTCAGCAAACAGAAAGCGAAGCGGCATGCCACAGACTGCACTTGTCATGGTTAGTCAGCAGCTGTTCTGCCATTGTCTCAACTCAAACACAAACTCTGTTTCTCATATTGGCACTTAAGCTCATTTTATTGTCGAGCAGCTTCAAAGTTGCAACGAGCTGAATGGTTGGCTGATTGACAGCAGACCTTATGTTATTTATAAGTACGAGTATATATAATATATTATCAGAATTTTCGGTTCGTTGTTGTTTTTTTTTTTTTTTTTTGCACGAAATAATTAAAAATTCTCATATACAAGTTTATTTTACAATTTAGTTACGTATGCAATAAAGTTGAGTGGAAGCAACAAAGCATATGTGATTCTGCATTTAAATTGAAATTATATTTATGTGGCAAATGAAAGTGAAAACGAAAAATATTAAAAAACAGAATATA
Source organism: Stegana nigrithorax (assembly GCA_037044495.1). Lineage (NCBI taxonomy): Eukaryota > Metazoa > Arthropoda > Insecta > Diptera > Drosophilidae > Stegana > Stegana nigrithorax. Next base: position 26,450 of record JBAMBQ010005084.1, on the reverse strand, counting down.
TTAAAAAAGAGAGAGAGCAAAAAAAAACACAAATGTGTGTGTGTGTGTGTGTGTTTAAGCACAGGCAAGGGTTGAGAATGCTTGAATTTTAATTTTCGAAATCTACCTTCACTTATAATCGGCTTTATCCAATTTATCTATAACCACAAATGTAAATAATTTTTATTGCTTGGCAGCACGCGCAAGTAGGAAACTTGCGATTTCAATATTTTCACAAGTGTCCCCCGCAAGGCTTAAATCCACTCACCTTTGCTTGGTTGACAGAAACGCTTGATACGACAGAGTGTCACAACAACAGTGTGTAGAAATAGTGTGCCACAACAACAGTGCTACAAAATCAATCGCTCATACAAAAACAAAACAACAACAACTAAAAGCAAAAGTCAAATTATAACCTTTCAAAAAACAATCTAAGCATTTAAACGAGACATGTACTAGCAAAAGAAATTCATGCGACCTAAACCAATGTCAATGACCCAAATCACAAAAAAGAAAAACAGCAAACAAAAAATAGAAGAAAAACACAGACAACGAAGTGTGCTTAAAATCATGCACATGACTGTGTGTGCGTGTGTGCACGACTCTGCAGTTTTATAGCCCACAGCAAAGCGAATCAAAGCTCGAACGTACATGGCCAGCACCCAAATAAACTTACGATAGAACTAGCCAACACAGTAATTAACCAACTCAGCAATTAACCAACTAACTTGCGAAGGGCTCCAGGGCAGCCAAGACCGAGCAGTGTAATATACTGCACGGCAGCAACAGAGCCAGAAATCGTTGCACTTAATATGAATGCGGGCATTTAGCTACAACGGCATGCATCGGACTGGACTGCATACGTGGGGACATGGGGATACGGGGACACGCATACAAAGTTGTTGAACGCCCATCGAGCAAGCGACGGACTAACCGGCCGACGGCTGATGGCGCTCTATACTGACTTGACTTGGCCTGGCTGGGCTGGACATGGCTTCACATGAACTGGACTGGACTGCGTTGGATCGGACGCCGCGACTCGTCGTATCGCTTAAAATGTCGTTTTAAGAGCCAGCAAAATAATTGTTTTCCGCCGTGCAATAATTTCTCGGCTTTTATGCATTTACACGCTGTGCGCCCTATACGCCGTGTGTGAAGTGCAATGCTCGACGTTGGCTACGCTTACTTAGCTGCTGTCACTCACTCGGACATGCATTTATGCAATCGCTGCCTCGTGCTGCTACACTGCATGCGATAGCTCAAGCTTACCTAAGGTTTTATATTTGTTCATTTTTAAAGCTTGTACCAAAATATGGTGAAAAGGTATATTAAAGTTGTGCAAATGTATGTAACAGTCAGAAGGAGGCGTGGCAGACTTTACAAAGTGCATGTAGTCTTGATCGAAAGGTGAGTCGATCTAGTCATATCTATATTACTATCTCTCTGTCTGTCTATATGAACCTACGGATTTCGGAAACTGCCTGATATGCCTAAATACGATAAATATCAGTTAATTATAACATATAGCTGCCATAGGAAAGATCGATCGAAAAAAAAGAAAGAAGAGAAACTTTTATGGTTCTTGAGATAGCGTTACATAATTCCAATAATACAAAATACTAAAGCAAAACAAAAACATAACATTTTGGATTAGATATAGGGTAATTTTATTGTCGGATGAGACCGACTATAGCCCTGCCTTTCTAGTTTTCTATTAGGATTTGCAAATATGTTACTTAAACAAAATAAACCTTAAAAAAAAGGGAATGGCTTGACCAACCAAGCTCTAGCAGACACAGAGCCGGCAAAAAGAAATAAAACTGAAGAAAAAAAAAAAATATAAACAAATATGTATTTATAGTTACAGATAAGCTAGCACACAGAGAACAGTTGTCATACGAGCCCACAAATCACGTGATCTGTGAGCTGTGAACACGTCAGCGCAGGCTTCCAATCGCCAGACTGGGGTCTACACCATGGTGTAAGAAATATAAGGCGCCGCCAATTTTGTGCAGTTAAGTGACGTTCTCAAAAAAGCAGCAAATTTTACTCTGATATCGTCATGACAGAGTTTCAGCGTATAAAATATAGATGACGGACAGAGATGGAACACACTGTTGACTTCACAACGCGAGAGTAAGCAATTTTCGTGAGAGAAAACTGCCAAATCGGCGCTAACTAGTGAATTATTGAACCATGAGTCTACAGTCTGCGATAAGCGCTTATCGCAGACAGCAGAACAAACACCAAACAGAAACTGAGGGAAAAACAAGTAACGTGCCTCTAGCGTAGAGTTAGTCGTGAGACGCGCCCCTGTTGTGCATTTCACATTATACACACGTGTCCATACAAAATTCACGCATACAGAATGGAACGTTGGCAGAATCGTGTGGCTGTGGTCACCGGCGCAAGTTCCGGAATTGGCGCTGCATGCGCACGGCTCTTGGTGAACGCCGGCCTGCACGTGGTTGGCCTGGCGCGGCGTACCGAACGTTTGAAGCAGCTACAACAAACATTCCCGGAGAAGATGCGTGCGCATTTCCATTACCGCAACTGCGATGTGACGAGTGACTCGCAGGTGCAGTGTGCATTCGATTGGATTGAAACCGAACTGGGCGGCACCGATGTCCTCGTGAACAATGCCGGCATTCTGCGCGACGGCAACTTGCTGGACATGTCAACAATGGACATACGCAGTGTGATCGACACGAATCTGATGGCGCCCATCTATTGCACACAGCAGGCATTCAAGAGCATGCGCAGGCGTGACGTTGCCGGGCATTTGCTGTTCATCAACAGCACGGCCGGCTTGGCTGGCTATGTGCCGGCACAGACTGATCCCAGCCTCAATATTTATACGCCGACAAAGTTCGCGCTAACTGCGATCAATGAGCTGTGCCGCCAGGAGTTGATAACGCTTAAGACGAAGATCAAGACAACGGTTAGTGTGAGAATGAGCCATAAACTTAAGTTTTTATATTGTTCTTTTGTTGTTATTGTTTTGTTTTACAGAACATCTGTCCTGGTTGGGTATCTACAGAAATTGTGCCGGACGAAACCAAAGCCCAGCTGGGCGACGTCATACTGCAAGCAGACGATGTGGCCAATGCTGTTTTGTATGCGCTCTCGACGCCGCCCCATGTCCAGGTGCAGGAGGTAACGCTACGTGCTGTGGGCGAGTGGCATTAGTCGCGGGTTCCATATCATATATATGACATACTCTCTTTTATCTCACTTTGTAGTATATTTAATAAAAGATTCGAGAATGACGAACAATAATTGAAATTGGCATTTACAATGATGATGATGATGACCTAATAGCTAGAACTGGGAGCCTTGAGAGCCCTGGTCTATGGAGCATGTACATCAAAGACTCCATAAATTGGTTTATAAAATGACATGAAAAAATATTTATTTTGAGAGAAACTGACATTAACTGAATTATTTGGTAAGGAATCAAATTGAAGTACAATTTGCAGAGTGAGATGATATAAGTCAGCAGAAATGGACATTGGGCTAACGAAAAGATATTACAGCAGCAAGAATCAGGTACAAAAACAAGAGAGAAAGTGGAATAAAAAGAATTGTATGAAAGATTTGCACATCATATTAAATGAGATAAGTTAAAGTTATTTAATAAAGTAAATAGGTCTTTATCGAGAAGTTTAGAGGATATGAGCTGCATCTAAGAAGAGGTTTCTGAGTAAGTAAGTCTTGATATAAAGACGGATTTCCGTGGTATGAATTTTAATATTTATGCTTGATATTATTAAATTTTTATTAAATTAAAATTCTATAATACTTAAGCTTTTGAAAATAAAATTTTAAAAAGTTTGCATATTTGCCACCTTTGCTTTAATGTCTTAATGACAGTCACCGTATGTGAGTTTTTATGTGCGTCGAGCAGCTTCCGTTTCCGGTACTTAGAGAACCTCCTGCTGAGAATTTTTGTTGGCAATATTCTTTTACTTATATTTATATACATATATATATATATATATATGTATTTTTTTTTTTTCTTTTTTTGAAACAAATTAACAACAAAATTATACATACTCGCAACATCTGACACATGCACATGAGCAGCTAAGCTCAGCACAAAGTCACTTATAATCATAAGGACAAGTATGATGAAATAGGTGTAGGTATGGACATGGGTGTGAGTATGGGCGTGGCAATAATTATGGATATGACGTTGCTGGCTGTTAAAAATTATGTAGATGCTGCCGAAACTGCTGACTGACTGACTAAGTGAGCGCTTGAGTGGGTGGCGGGCTTAGATGTATCCTAATGCCCGTCGGTTTTCCTGCCTGTTGCAGGTTGGCTGACTGGCTTGCTGGCTGTTTGTCCGTCTGACTGTCTCTATAGCATTTACATAAGGCACTTACGTGTACTGTTGGCAGTTACAAACACAAAATGAGCTAATTCACATATTCATTTAATTTAAAAGTGAAAAGTTTTAAAATATTAAAAAAAAAAAATTAAGGCATCATTTGTTTTTTTTTTTTTTATAATACACTTTTTTATTTAATTTTTATATTTAAATATAATTTGAGTAAGAAGAGGTCGACTTCAAAGAGATCAACAATCGCAGCCTAAAAATAACAGTACCGGATCATGGTAATTGAAAGCTAATTGATCAACACTGCTTCATCAAGCGTATGATGTTAATACAGTGAATCATGTAAATGTTTGCTCAAAATAAAAACCATATAATTTACTCTGAAGCAATTTTAGTTCACATATCTGTTCCTATAAATATTACTTATATGAGTGCATAAATCCACTTTTTGTTCAGCTGCTGAGCATATTCTGTTGTTCTTTCATTAAATCTGCTCGGCATATCATGATGTGCTATTTTTACATTTTATGCGTAAAAGGGACATGTAATTAACTTTTTCTGTTGACTTCTAAATACGTAAATTATTAGGCAAAGGCGAGCCACAACCTTCGGTGGCGCATTGGTTAGAGCAGGCGACAAGCCAACAAAAAGGCGAGTGATCAAATGTTGCCGGGGGCAATTGAAAATGCATGTTTTTATTAACAATTAAATTAAATTAAATTTAATAAGCATGTTTACAAAAATTGAAAAAGCCCCTTTTTACGTTGAAAAAAGATTAAATCTAAATTAAATATCTGTAATATGAATATGAAAATTAGTCGGAACAAATTTAGTTTAATGTAAAGCAGCAGAGCTTTGTATATTTCAATTATGATTTTGTACAGCAAAAAAAATCAGTAAAAATTGTAATTTGTAAAATAGTGAATCATGAAGCATTTCCAGTGGCAATGAAGCATACAGCTTAATTTTTAGACATGCAAGTGATATTTGTAACAGGCTGTGGTACGAAAAAAATCTGAAAAGTATTTCTTCCAATTGTTAAACTTTCTATTTTTTGAATTCTCGAGCATCAATATAATTTAATATGTAATACTTGTCACGTTTCCTTAAAAAACCAAAGACTTCCAATGTCTTCAACTTCAAATAAATTCATCTATGCGCCACGACTCAAATTTGATCGGTAAGCCATTGGAGACTACGACACGGACCATGTCACTGCATTAACGTTCATAATTATAAAACGCAAAAAAAATACATAAGTGAAGTGTTTTGCATGTTGCAAGTTGCAAAGACCGTGATTATCGCTCTCGAAAATTACAGGCTATACATAAGTACATACATATGTATGTATATTACAATATTTAAAAGCAGCTATTGGTCAATATCTGTTGTTGCTGCCGAAGAGCCTCTCAGCAGCATATTTCATATCAACCCTTGTGTGTGCTTAGCCTCACACACATTGTTTTTTTTTTTTTTATGTTGCTTTGTCTTTTCCTTTTTCATTTTGTTTATTTTTCTTTTTTTTTTTTTTCACTCACTTTGCTGATTCGCAGGCAAACACTAGTGCAGCGCAGCAAGACACGGCAAGTCAGGACACGGCAGACCACAACAAAAGTACACACGGCTGTGACTATGGCTGTGACAGTGGCTACGGCTGTGACACTGGCCCGTGGCTTTGGCTGTGCCATAGCCAGAGTAAAGTTAAGTACAATGTTCAATATTTGATATTTCGGTTGTGTAATCTATGAAAATTGTATGGTCTGTCAATGTACACATACGTGCGCTTGTAAATATTTAAAAGTGCGCCGCACCTTTTACCCTTTTCATTTTTGTTTCCTTGTCAGCTCTTTCATAGTCTGTTCTTGTTTTCTTTTTTTTTTTTTTTTTTTTTAACATGCCGAAAAATTGTTGTCCTCTGTTGTTTGTAGACATACGTATGTGTTTTACTTGTTGTTCGCCAATAACATGCATACAATGTTGAGCAAAATTTAGAACATTTATTTGTTAACTGCGCATTAACGTTTCAGTGCTCCTTTTTTTTTATTTTCATCCTCGCAAATGAAGGCTTTTGCCTACATACATATTGTTTTTTTTTATTATGAGTTTGTACACTTTAAAAAGGTTACACTGTAGCTTTGCATAAGTTGGCAGCAATTACTTAGGTATTTTGTAGGAACTCCAAAATTTTCTTCATCTCCTCTGATTTTTTTTATAATGGTTTTTCTTACCGGTGACATGCAAATTCTAAAAATGAGCCAAGGACTGACATAATAGAGATTGCAGCAATTTTGCACGTCATTGTGCTTACATGGAGCAGAAACCTGTACGTATTCATATTGTGAAAACAGCATCCCATTGATTGATTTATAAAGTTCAAACATGTTGTGTGTATGTGTGCATATGTGCATGTGTGTGTGTATGCATACCTATGTCGCAATGGGAGTTTTTTGACTGCACTGCGCAAACAAAATGAGTTAAATGCATTTTCCTTTAATGTTACTTTGTTGGCATTTTCGTCAATGCCAAATTTGCAACTTAGTGTATGCGTTGCGCAAACGTGCACTGATCACACGGCCCAAGGCACACAAGCAGACAAACTTACGAACCCTCCATCTTCATCTTCCTAACCCCCTCCACGCTCCAAGTTATGCATTCACTATTGCACTTTAGCTGCCTTTAACTCAATTTAAAAGCAAATCGCTACGGAAAATTTTGGAAAAACTTGCACCAAATCTTCTTCGACACTGGGAGAAATAAGATGAATATTAAAATTGGGCATTGACACGCCTACATGTGTAAAAGAAAATATAATTTTGTCATATTTCACAAATTATTTGACGCAGATACATTTTAAGAGGACGCCTGGGAAATTGGATATATTATCAAAATGAGCAGGATAACATCGGCCGGGTCCGCTAGTTATTAAATAAGGCAAACAAAACTGGCGACTTTAATGGCAATTATTTCTACTTTTCAAACGATTTCCGTACAAAATGCAAATGAAGGTAAACAGCATTGGCTGTTGTCTGTTGAAAATTAAATGGCAAAACATTAAATAAAAATACTGCATGAAAATTCAAGTGGCCCAAGTGCTAAATATTCAAATAGCAAATGCGATACACACACACACACACACACAAACACACAAAACGCGCGCGCTCCCTTATGCACCTGCGTAGATACGCATGGGCATGAGCTCATTGTATATGCACATACACACATACATATGTATAAGTTTATATTTGTATGTATCGGCCTGTCTGCGCCTATTTGTTTGTGCCAAGTGACGCGTCAAGCACACGGCACACATACACCTACACACCTAACAGGCAAGCACAGTGCGGCTATGGATATAACATTACCAAAGGGCGCTATTAGTGAAATTGAATACATTGTAATGAAACAAAGACGACACCGCCAAGAAATAGAATGCGCAGCTGAATGACAGCCAGCACATTATGCTAGGTATGAGTATGTTGTATGCTTTTTTACGGCCTAAACGGTCTGGTCTGGTCTGGCCGGGTAGGACGCCAGCCATGTGCAAATATGACACCTGTCAGCGTACAGCGTTAACGAACACGCGCGCGCCAGCGGAAGGGCGGAAACAACGGGGTGAGCCGAATCTAACCCCGACTCTAGCTGTGGCTGCGGCCGAGTCCATGGCTGAGACTGAGGAAGAGGCAATAGCGATTTTGTATAGATATTTATGAGTGCAAGCGTAACCATGACGATTACAAGAGAATGCCAAGAGTAACAAATAAAATAGCAGCAAGAAATGTGATCTCATAAAATTTATTAAGTGTTTAATTGAAGTCCAGGGGCGACATACACAGATACGAGTACAGCGTGCAAGGATTATTTCTTGCATAAAACGGGGTCACTTTGAACAATGCAAAGTAATGCGCAGTTGGTTTGCGTATCTTTTTCATTATTTGTAAATTGAATGAAATAAATTGTTTAGCATAAAATAATAAAGAAGCAACAAACCGGAATAGCTGAAACTTGTCTTAAAGTCAAGATGACACTTCAAAGCGGTTGCTCAGATACACATTGGCAGGCAATGCTGCCAGGGCACTGATGCCTCATTTTGTCTATATGCTGAACAATGTTTGTGCGCAGGTGTCATACGTAAACAAAATCCTATTTCGTATATTCCAGCTCGACAAAAAAAAAAAAAAAAAACCTAGGCTCACATATTTACAAAATTCCTTTACTGCAACGCAAATGCTAAAAGGTTGCTATGAAATTGAAATCGGAATTCAAAGTATTTTAATTGAAAGATATTAGTTATACAGATTAAAATGCACTCTGCTAATTTTCAACACAACACAACTTAGCCATGAAATAATAAATAATTGAAACTGAGTTTAAAAGAACAAAAGAAACGATTGCTCTGGGCGCATTTTTGCAAATAAAATTATTTTGCACTCAAGTTCAATACTGAAAAAACTAATTATATCACATTTGTTACTGCTAGCAGGCAATTAGGGAAAATAATAAAATTAATTATTATTAAAATTAAAAAAAAAAAACAAAAAACTTTTCTTAATAACAACAATTAAAGAATAACAAAAAAACATTATTGAGAAACAAAAAAAAAAAATCAAATATATAAATATATGTACATGTGGCTTAAGCTAACTCTACATATGAACTTGATCCTTATAAAGGTCAAGCATGAAAGCTTTATGCCAGCAGACGCGAACTGAAGCGAGGAGAGAACCACGCAATAAAACGAAGAATACCCACAGTCAGTTGCCGCTTTACGTTGGCATTCATTGCCGAATGTACGCAAAGGCATGCGAATGCAAAAAGGAAAGCGAGCGCGAACACATAAACACACGAACACACAAACGCATACGCTCACATTACAATTAAACCTTAATGAATATTAAAAGTAAGATGCTTACTTTTGAGCTGGGTTTCAGCAAGTGCGACTGTGAGTGCGGGTGCGGATGCGGGTGGGCATGTGAGTTTGTTGTGCGTAAGAGAGAGTCAGACTGAGAGCGCGCTTTGGATGAAATTAACCCTTTCGCGGAGTCTAACTGCTAAATTGAACTGTTATCTGCGTGCTGGATGGCTGCAATTAAAAATGTTGTGCGTAATGTGTTAAATGCGCAAAGGTAAACTTTGCGTTGTTGAAAATTAAGTGCCCTTTTTTTTTTTTTTGTTTTTTGTTTTTTGTTTTTTGTTTTTGTACTTTTCCCTCTAATTTATTTAACGCGTTTATCAATTAAGTAAGTTAATCGCAGACAGCGGCTTAAAGCAACCTCGCCAATATTGCCAGCGTTTTAAATTACTCAAAACTTGTTGTTGCCTTCAAAGTTCGTCGAAACATTTGGTTGTAGCTGATGTATGTAACATTTCCATTGATGGCATCCCAATTTTGGTTTATTTTTAACTTTTTTTCCCCTGTCTGCACCACAAACATGAAATATACTGTGTTAGCCAGCGTCTACCGACATTTTTTCATTTATTCTTTCAAGATTCTTCCATTTGCTTAGCTGCGGGCAACGTGTGCTCGGTACGTGCCAATGTAGGTTTTTTTTTTCGTTGTTGTTTGAAATGCTTTTATGTTCATTTTTATTTTCGCTACCATTTTCGTTCTGGGCACACAGACTTTTTGTTGATTTTCATTCTTTCTTTTTTTTTTTTTTTTTTTTGGATTTTTGTTTTGTTCATTTTTTGTTTTGTTTCTTTTTTCACGCTCTCGTACAGCCTGTCATTGGATAAGCAGACAAACTTTAGTTACCTTGCAAGGCATCAGCACTTAACAACTAAAAGCAAAAGTAGTGAAAGTTTTTCTAAGCTCGTTTTCGTGGAAAATGATTTCGCTTGTAATTAATACTAATGATTACAATGGAATTTAAATATGTTGAAGAAAAACAAAGAAAAGAAAAAAAAAGAAACGAAAATAAACACAGAAAACAAAGTTATCAAAACGACCCTTTGGCACTCAAATTGCTTGCTGCGCTTTTGTGCGAAACTAGAAGAGCATTTGGGCATGCGCGCAGCAGCAGCAGCTGCTCTAAGCGTCTATCTCATACATATGTTCAGCCATGTGTACAAGTGAACAAACTGGAACATGCTTTCACGCTCGTAAGCAGACAAATTAAACAAACGAACAAATGCCAGCGAGTGGCGCAGAAGACAATGACGTACCACAACAACAACAATGAAATAAAGCAACAACGTTAAAAAACAAAGAACTGTGCAATATAACGAGAAAAACAAAACGCAACAAAACCAACGAAAAGTCAAAACAAGACAAAATGCTGCCAAAGTAGCAGCAGAGAAATGGTTTACGATTAAACAGCGCGGAAACGTACAAACGTTAAAACTTTCTCTCCTGGCGCTCTATAGCCTAGTGTGAGTTAAGCATAAGCTGTGTATGCTATGCTGCTAAGCTAATGTGCTGCAGAGCTGACGTATAATTCCTTGCCTAACTGGCGGCGACAAAGGTTTTTCGCGCTTTCAAAAATAAATAAAAGTAACAAAATTATATGTATATGCTAAAAAACTTTGTAATAATGCATTAGCAATATACGAAACAAAGTTAATACCTTTTTATATTACAGCCCCCTCTGTCTGTCTGTTGGATTGGCTGTCTTAGCCCAAATAGTTCGTTTAAGTCCTTCCTTATTTGCTTTTTACTCAAGCAATAACATAATATTTCGAAAATTTCTCATTGCATACTTTGTTGCGCACATTACGCACTTAAATTTTCACGTGTGCCATTTCACATCTTTTATCAAGCATTTCTCACATAACGCACATCAGGCGTCTCCTACACACATGTTCGTATGTACGTATGTACATATATGTTTGTACTCCCCGCATATGTGCGTATGTAAATTTTTCACATTTTATGATTTTGCTAATTAAACTTTCTGAGCTTTTAATCTACGTAATTGCGCTTCTCGAAAGTACGAGTGTAATACACATCAACACCATGCGACTTAGTCATCGGTATCGTCATCGTTATCGTCATCGCCATAGTCATCATCATAAATTTAAAGTGTACGAAGCAGCAGCGACGGCGACGGCGCCGGAGGATGGCAGCAGCAGTAGCCTTTTTGCTGCATACTTCTAGGGGCTGGCAGACAAGGCTCACGCACTCAAACGCATACACGAACACGAACACGAGCACGCACACGCACACGCACACGCACACGCTTACACGCAACAATTTAATTAAAATTATGCTTATGGGATTGATTTCAATAAGCCGTACAGCTGCAGGCTTAGTTTGAATCTTTTCGCATTTAAGTCATGTGATCTAATGTGTTGTGTGCAATAGTAGCATGTGAGGCTTATAACGATTTTTTGCTGCCTGACTGTTAATCCAATAACAATAATAACAACAATAAAAGGAAACTTAAGTGCAAATGATTTTTTTATAAAGCAAACACGTCTGCACAGCAATTAAAAGTTGCTGCTCAAAGAAATTCTTATTGGTCATATAAAAGCAAAATTCGCATAAACTACTTACAAAGTCACTTACGAATTTGGAGCATATGTAATTTCATTGCTTTCATTTTTATTCATTATGTTTGCAAAGTTTCATTATGAAAGAGTTCCTCGGAGCTAAAAGACAACCGGCTTTGACAGTTGCCTGGACTTGCTGCTTATACTCATCTTAAAGAGAAAACAAAAAACAGATTTCAGTAAAAAAGAACTTCTCAGTACAGGCAAGCGTCTCTACAAATTGATGTGCATCTCGTCAATGTCACTTTCAATATGTTGTTCTTTGTGGACCCATGTTTAATCGTGGCCTCTATGCCAACCCTTATGATGCTCCAGGTTATGCCGTTAGGCTGTTAAACATTCATGGCCCTATCACGCCAATCGATGTTCTCTTATTTTATTTTATTTTATTTTTTATTTTATTTTTTATTTTGTTTTTATTCGACTTTTTTCAACTGTTCAATTCAATGGCACACACACAGCTGAGGTCAACAGTGACACAATAATGTGTAGATTTTGCTAGCCTTAAGTGCTTCCTTTACGCTCTCTTTAAACCCGCTTTGCGACACGCTGTTTCGATTTTCCTTTTCATTGCGAAGCAAAACACACTAGAGCAAATAAAACTGCACCCCAATATGCGAAAGTATCGGCCAGCGGAATAAAAAAAAATATAAACAAAACAAAAAAAAAAAAAAAAAAAAACGGAATAGTAAAAGGTTGAAAAAATAGCAAAAAGAGAAAACTAAATATAATACTCCAGCAAAGCACAGAAAGTGTTACGACAAATAGATACGTATTTCCCTTGCACTGATGTCTGACTGAATAAACATATTGAATGAATGGCAATGCAAACCCATAGAGATTTTTATTTGGTAAAGCTGAATAGAGCACTTGCGGAATGTGGTAGATAAGGATATCTTGTGCAATCTGAATGAAAAATCAACTGAACCAAATAAAAAAAACAAGCCAACAAAAACCAAACGGGAAAAATATGTAAGAGTCCACAAAAAGTAGAATATCCCTATGCAGAGAATATTAATTTGAATATGTTAAATGTGCGCTGTATTAAGATTAACGATTTCCGCATTTTATTTCGACAATTTAAATTGAAATTTGCTGCACAGATTACGCATACGCCGGTGTGGCCGCATGAAGCAAACGAAACTTTTTGGTTTTAAACGTTTTGCACTTGATTTGACCGAACAACAATGGCAGCGGGAACGGTAAACGATGGCGGCAGCCGACTTACCTAGCCAAGCAATGTAAATCCTTATTATGCGGACAATAACATTATGCAGATACCAGATAGCAGATGTGCCGAACCATGACGGAGGGCGCAAACAATGCAAACAACACAATACAATATAATACAATACATATAGGCAAAGAAACAAAAAAAAAAAAAAAAGAACACTTAGCAAAGCTTACAGACACGTCGGCGTTGGATCAACAACCACCATAAGCAAGAATCAAACAAAAGCAGCAACAACAACAACTAAGAAAAACTATTAAAACGCGAAGCCATGCAAAAAATACGCGTTAAAAATAGCAAACAATCAACTGGCCCAGAATACCGCGACCTGCCCTGACATGACCTGTGCTCCACTGTGCTCCCTGGTGCTGAGCTCAGCTGTGCTGTGCTGCACTAACTTGGCCAGACCTAACTTTATGCACAAAGGCAAAAAATAAAAAACCGCCAACAACACTACAACAAAAACACTAAAAAAAAAATAAAACACCGCAACGAAATCAGCAACAGCAACAAAAACAGCAACAGCAAAATAAGCAGAAGCAGAAACAGCAACAGCAACAGAAATGAAATTGCATTGCATAAATCAAGTTGCGATTCGATGCGATAACAAGAATAGTTACAATAACAATTACAGGAACAACAACAGCAGCAACAATATGCTGCTACCCATCGACGCTCCAGCAGCTATCTTTTAATGAATTTTTCGCAATGCAATGCATACAAAAGCGAAGGGCAACAGCCAACCTAAACTACGAGACGAGTATAGTAAATAATGGCGTCGAGAGCGCAACAATGAACACGAAGCGGAAGACTTCGAAGAAGAGCGTCAAGCAGCAGCACAGACTTCTGAGGAGCAGCACAGGAGAACAGACAGCAGACGCAGCTACAGGTTGTTCTTATCGTTGTTGTTATTATTATTGTATTATCGTGGTTGTTGTTGTTGTTATTGTTGTTGTCGTCGTCACAACGCAGTCGGCAACTGTTGAAATGCGTAACGTATACACGCGATACTTAAACGGAAATAAAAAACGAAAAAAAAGAAATAGCAAAAATAGCAACAGCAGCAATAGGTTCAGGACTAGAGACGACTGAGGTGCAGAGTAAGACGCATAAACGCGCATAAACGCAAGTAAAACGTCACGTGACATTTACTAATAGACGCGGAAATTTATTCTATTGAACGCCGGATGATGTCTAAGGCGCGCGTATGCGTCAGAGCTCACGCGTGGGCAGCAAAGAGAACAGCAACAATAGCAATTGCGGCGCAGCAGCAGCATGCGACAGCAGGAGTTGCGAAATGACGGCAATCAATAACGGAAGCGGAATCAACGCGAATATAGCTAAAATTACAAATGTTTTATTTTTCTTCTTTTTTTTTTAATTTTTTTTTTATTTTTTTATGCATTTTTTTCTTTAGTTTTTTATATTCATGTTCTTTCTTCTTTTTTATCTCCTTATATTTTTTATCCTCATAGCATTTATTATTTTTTCATACATTTATTTTTAAATGCCACTTATTAATTTTAATGCTATTTTTGACATTTTAATTATTGTTATTATGTTCTCTTTTTCATATTTTATTATTCCTTTCAATTTCTTTGCCGTTATTTGCTTGTTTATTATTAACATTGACGTATTGATATTCGTTTTTATTTAACTTTTTCGAAAATGCGTCGCCAATGCACATGCCAATGATTTTACTGCCTGACAATAAGTCTTAAAACGCGCGCGATGGAGCCAACTTTAGTTAATGGACTCATTTGTTAAAGGATGCGTATGCCATCTTGCAATGTGCCGACTTTTGACTTTATTTTCGTATTTCGCAACAATTCCATTCGTATGCGCTTTTGTTGCGGTTTTCGAGGTGAAAATGACAAAATGTAATTGAAACATTCCAATTTCAATTATTTTTACGAAAGCGCATTTCCTTTTGTTTGAGAACTTTTATTCGCACCGTGCTACACCTTTTGTCGTCTTTTTCACATTTTCTGCATGATTCTGCTCCATTTTTGTTGTGGTTTATGTTAATGAATGCATTTCAGTGTTGCTACCTGCACACACATAGCCAGAGCAGAGTGCATGGCATACGTAATTACAATGCAAATAAGGATATTAATAACAGTAGTAATAACGGTATATGCATGCGCATTGTTTGCGGCTATAAAAGCAAAGGTTAAGTTACATAACCGGCAGTTAACATTATTGGTTTATTGTGATTTGTTGTATCATTCAAATTGAATGCATAACAAAATCAAGAAATCCAATGCGTAATTAAACGATATGCGTTACTAAGTGAGCAGAAAAGCCAACACGCCTTTCAAATAGATTCACAACTAAATTATTCTGCAATAAATGCAGCATACAGCTAAGCAAGCATCTCCAAGAACAAATTTATTACATTCACAATGTTAAGTCGTTTGTACAATAGTGCAACACATTGTGAGAATACCTTTTCTTTTATTATTAAAAAAAATAAATATTTTCAATGAAACAATGTTGTCATAGAAAAATAAATAATTTTTATGAATAATGAAATAGTTCAAAGAATGTTAAAAAGAAGTGAAAAACCATAATAAAACAAGAATAAGCTAAAAATAAAAATTCAAGAAATTTCTTAAGAATATCAGCCACTTATTTCTTTAATTTCTTTATTCAACAACATGGCCATTATTTTCATTAGTTCAGTGGCAAGGAATTTCTTTCTTCGTTGGAAACACAAGCATTTATACAGTTGGCTTTTAACTTTTGGCATATCTCCGTGTTTAAATATTTGCTTAGCTCAGCAACCATTGCAAACTGTATAGAAAATAATTTTAAAATGCTCAGTAGGCTTTGCTTCAACTGAACTAATTTCTAAAATGTCTACCGATTTTCATTACAGTCAGTTTGAATTTCCATCAAAATTCCTTTCCTTGAGCAGAAAATTTTCATTCGAGTTCTTTTAAATACAGAATAAAATAAAAAAAATTTTAACCATTGCAAATTTGACGTGTTTTGTGCTACTTTGGATTAAGGGATTAAGTTAACGAGAATAGTCTAATGGCTATGAAACGCATATCACCCTATAGCCGGGCCACCCATATTGTGCATCTTCTCGCTGCATGCAATGTAATCAATCCAAGTCGTGGTATGTCATTCCCAATTTGTTGGCTCATCTAATTTCAGCAACTTATCAAAGCTAATTAACTAAAACCCACCACCACCAGGCCGATTTTTCAGTTTCTGCCAAAGCCTACAGATCCCAGGTATCTATGGTAATCGTACGCCGCAGTCGCCCTTCTGCACAACTTCCAAAAGTGGCATTGGAAAGACATCCCATAAGGTAAAGTCCAAGTCGAAAACTGGCAACGCGACAGGCTTAGGTACAGAAGGTTATATGGCCCAGGCAACCGACAAAAAAGAATACCCAGCAGACCCAGACTACACACACAGATTGAATCAGCAAAACGTGCGCAACCGTCAAATGATAGTATTCGCCGGTATGGGCGTCCCACCTCGTAGGGAAACGGAGACTCGCGTGTATGACGATGGCTATGGCTTCGGAGACGAGGTGCCTCGCAGCATGACGCTTAAGGGTCAGCATTCCACACCCATTGGAAGAAAGCGCGCCATAATGACCCTAAGGGACCTTATGCAACATGAAGTCGATGAAATTTCAAAGGAAAACAAATGCGATCCTTCCAATCTAAGTACCTCTGAAGATCGTCAGATGAAAATATTAGGCGCACGTGCTGATGGCTTGCAAAACTATTTAAAAATCCAAACAGGCAATAAACAACAAGAAGATTGCCAACGAAGCGAAGCAATGAAGTGTTCCACCACAGTCGACGAGATGGTAGCAAAGCCCGCCTCTATGGAGAGCACCACAAAAATAACAACATCCGTCGCTAACGATATGCAGCCCAAACGTGAGCAAGCCTTCGAGCGTCGATCACAACATTATATGAAGAAAATGGACGGCTCACGATGGTTTGGGGCTGAGAAGGGATTGTCCTTGGTGCCAGCATATATGATGGGTAATGAAGCGGCAAACAGGAAGTCGCTGATTACGACGACGAATTCTGCTAAGAGAGAAGAGTTTCTGTTTAAATCGGTTGGAGAACGCTGGCAGCAATTTCAACTTCGCTATGAAGACAATGATGGTCCATTTTAGAAGTGAAATAGAAGTGAATATTGTTGCCAGCAGATGACATTGGATTTCATCGACGAGCGATTTGTTTTTTTTTTTTTCTTTTATTTTCTTTTCTTTTTTTTTTTCGTTGCTGCTGGAGATTCTTTTTAGTTCTTCGGTATAGTTCGTGTATTGTAAACATGTGGAATGTGTGAATGTCTTTATTTATAGATTGATATTAAAATCCTATTGTGAAGGACTGATTACTGAATATATATATATATATATTTTAAAACTAAGTCTTTTCAATGTATTTTAAGACATATGTATATACATGTGTCAAAAAAACTCATGCAATTTTAATGTAAACGCCTATCAAGAACCAAGACATTAGTTACGGCTTATGTGCTTACTAGGCAAAATTCAGCACATCCTTGTCACGCACTTCGATTTAGCTGGGATTCCAGCCTTCTACGTTTTTTTTTTTTCCATATTTGATTTGCCACCTCTCGGCCGAGCAATAGCAAGTTAATTATACATTTGAAAAGTCATGCGAAGAGAAAAATAAAAACGAATGAAAATAAAAAATAAATTATAGCTTAATAGAAATGTGGAAGTGCTGCACCGACGAACACACAGAACCAATTAATACAAAGTTCTAGTCAAGTGTTGTGTAACGCGTCGTTAATGTAATGTGCCCTTATTGCCAATTTCTTTTTATGTGTTTCGGTTCCTTTTTGTTTTATTTTTTTTTCTGTTATTTATTTTGTGTTTTTTTTTTTTGTCGGTTTTTCATGTACATCATATATCTATATATTTGTTTGTATCTACATGTAGACAAATTGGCTTAAGCAGCGTATTTATTTTTATCGCTTATTGCGCGCGCACACACACGACATGCTAACGCAATTGTTATGCGAAAACGGTTTTTCTCTTGCTTTTTGTTTCGTATTTATTTTGGTTTTTTTTTTGGTTTTTTTTTTTTTTTTCTTTTTTAGTAGCTGTGCGTTTTGCTACTGATTCCATCTTTGGATGTTTTGTTTCTTTTGCTTTGTCTTATTTAATATTTTGATGCCATTTGACGTCAACATGAGAACGTCGTCGCTTTCATTACACTCAATTGTAAATCAATGAACGACCTTCGGCGGCATGTGCAGCGTCTGAAATGTTGTTTATTTACTTTCTCTTTGTTAATTTTTGTTGCTTTTTTTATTATGTTTTCATTATATGGTTTTTCTATTCACTTTTTAAATTGTTTGACTTTTGCCTATCCAAGTTTGAGTATTGTTTGAGTTTCCATTTGCAGCATGGGCCTGCCAAAGTGTTTAATTTAGCTGTTTATCTTGCGCATACGTATACGGTATACCATATTCGGACCAACAGTTGTTGACTTACGTAGGCGCATACTTAATGCTAAGGCTGCCATGTGTGTCTGTTATCTGTTGTCTGCTCATTCGTCAGCAGGAGTAAGGCCAACTGCATTACAAAATTTGGCATACATTGAAGCCGTTTGCTTTAATGCTTAAAGGCAAATAAGATTTAATTTTCTTCTCATTTCTTTTTAACATTTTTCTTCTCTGTTGAAATCAATATAACAACTGAAAACGGCACAACGAACTTGTCGGGTCCAATGACTGGGTGGAATATTTTTTTTTTTTTTTGTTTCTTACTTTTTTTGTTTTTTTTCAATAATTATTTATTTGTATTTGTATTTGTATTTTTTTTTTTTTTTTTTTTTGACAATAACAATGACCAAATGTAACAGCGGAAGGACTCTGGCACCCGTTTACTGAGTGCCATTTAGTTTTGATTTTTTTTCTAGTTTTCGTTTTTCTTTTTGGCTATTTTCCACATCATTAGTTATCAATGAATATTGTTTTTCTTTAACGCTCTTTTCATTACTTTTCTGTTTATACTACATATAATTTCAATTCCTACATGATTTTCAGTAATTTTCTCTTTTTTTTTTCGATTTGCTGCGAAAACTTGCCCATTGCGGTCGCCAAAAATGTATTTGTCTGAAGCTTCAATGCGTTAACTAAACAAATAAACTACGAAAATTGGCCTAAAAAATAAAAAAAAAATAAAAAAAAACAGAAACAGTCATACAAAATGGCCGCAAGCAGAGGGCAGTCAAGCGGTAACCAAACCAGATTTCAACCCAAAACAAGCAAAGCAGAAAACAGTAACAAAAACAACAATATGAAAAAGAAAACTTTAGGAAAACTCTCAAATCAAAATCAGCATAGGAAAATGCGCAAATTGTTTGCAATGGCAACAGCATGCATGTAACGGGCATACAACAACAACAATCAGAGTAAACAAAAAAAAACGAAGAAGAAGAAGAAAAAACAAAAAGAGTGAGAGCAAATGAAAAAATAAGTAAAAGCAAACAAAATAGGCAAAGGAAACGCCAAACAACAGCAGAATTTCTTTGCCTTGTGCCATTCCCATACCCATACCCCTATCCATTCCCTTTCACTTGCCCATGACATTTGGTCCTGATTTTGCCCTACTGCCCTACAGCTGCGGCTGCGGTTTTGGTCCCGGCCATGCCTCACTAACCATTTTGAATCACAGTTTGGGGCGCTATAAATCAAAACTTGACTATTTGTGCGAGCCACCTCCAACGCATCGTCCGTCGTGTGTTGCGCATTGTGTACGCATATGCGTAAAATGGAAACAGTGAGGCTGGCTCAAGGGCATAATGAACAAAACGAATTAGTTGCTGCTTTTGCGCAGCTGGCATGCACACCCACCCGCACACGCACGCACGCACAGCAATTGTATTAACGTAAACACGGCCAAGGTATACCAACCATCCACATTATCAATTGTGGCCAGCAACTTGGCTGGGGCGTCTTAATCTATCCGGAGCATCCAGAAGAGGCGGCCGCACTCAGAGGCTACACCTTAAGCAATGCCGGCATGCAATGCATGGAGTACCGCGGGTTTCAATGTCATCTGGATTTCTGCTACCGCACGAGCCAGCTGACACGCATAGTTTAAAGCACAAAATTCAACGTTTATATTATTGTAAGTGTTTTCATATTTCTATTTTTATGCTATTTAATTTATTTTGTTATTTATTTGCTATTTTTATTGTTAACATGCTTGTGGCATATAAGTAATAAGTCAAATGATACATGCACACGCCAACGCACTGTGTGCACAGTGCCTGCAGGCAGTCAGGATGTCCAGAGTTGGAAAATCGACAACAGCAACATCATCGGCAAGAAGAAACAATTACTTAAATAGCAACAGCAGCAATAACAAAAATAATAAAGAAAATCGACAAAAAACTATAGAAAATGGAAGCATCAATAATTTTTTACACAGAAAACAACACAATACCAGAAAGACAGAGCTATAGTCGGACACACAGCGTCCTTGTGCCCTGTACATTGTAACCAATTGAAATTCTTGTTTTGATGTGTGTCATAAGTGAAATGTGCATTGTTAAAAATGTCTTTGAGAGCGCAAGCAAACTAACAAGCAACAATAACAGCAGAAGAATATGGGGAAAAAATTAAAGCAAAATAAATATTGAAGCAAAATATTGAAAAGAACATGTCTTTATTTCCCTTTCGTTGGCTGGTCTAGTGGCTGATGAATGGCTTAGCAACAGCAGCTGCAGCATATCGTCACAGCTCTAAATGGCAGCTAACTTGGCTGGCACGAGTGTTGTTGGCTGCTGGCAGCTCAAAACGTCAGCAGACAAGATAAGACAAGCACTGCAGATAAGTCTAACGAGCAAACACAGTATGTACATATACATATATGTATGTGTGTGTGTGTTAAATGTCAGACAAACAAAGAAAAAGAGGAGGCAAAATAGGAAGGCAAAGAAGACGAGGATGCAGCCAAACTTGCCTGAAATCAATTTGAACGCCGCATAGCTTAGTCAAGTGCAATAGACATAGCATTACATTCGATTAGTTGTGCTCCGATACACTGCTGTCACGCAATTTTCTTTTAAACGACGTGCACAAATGCCAAAACAAACAAAAAAAAAAAACGAAACGAAAAAAAAAAAACAGAACAGCAATAACGAACAAATAAACGACAGACAATCAGCACGCCTCGGCCAAGTGTCCAAACAAAATTTGCGGCAATGCCAAAATAAGAAAACAACCAAACGACCCAAACAGAACAGCAAAAACCATAATTTACTTTATTCCGATTTATGTCCAGCAATTTGCATTTTTAATAAAAAAACCACAGAAGACATAATAACCAACAGAAATATTAATAATAAGAAAACAAAAACAAAAAAACAAAAAGCAAAAGGAAATCATTTTGTTGAGGGTTTTATTCTCATTCTCCGACAAATTCACACGCTGCCATTAGATTCTTTCCAGCACATCAACTCGCAATGTGTACATTAGAGGCATAAACCAAATAAAGCCCCACATACTCAAATTCATACATTCAAAATGATAATCCAGAAGTCTGCACAGAAAATTCATAACAATGAACTAGGATACATATACATACATACATACATACATACACGTACACACGGGTATAGCACACCAAACGAAATCAAACTAAATCAGACTGAAGCAAAGCAAAGTCAGGCGTACTAGAAAATAAATGAATATTAAAAGGATAAAGTCGAATAGCAAAGCACGGTCGCAATTTGTAACGAAAATCAAAATTATCCAAGAAATTGCTTAGCTTTTCGCATTATTATTTGTAAATTTTTCTTTTATTTTAATGCGATTAGGTCCGTTGGTTTTCTGCCCGATTGAAGCACTGAACCTGACCCTGACAAGTAAAGAGTTGCTAAAATAAAAATACTCGTAATTGTAGAACATTTGTACAAGTATATAAAAATAATAGCAAAGAGTCAGATTGCTTTCACATTTTTGATTTTCAGCAAATATTAGGGAAAACATACATACATACATACATTAGTACATAGATTATTACATTATTTAAATATTATAGTCATTCCAAAGTTACACGACGCATTTAAACTGACGTTAGATAAGTGAATACTTTTGGAGCGTACAATATCCCTTATTATTTTGTGCTGGCACGTTTCTATTCGACTACGAAGGCACAGAACCCGTAAATCAAATAAAATCTTCAGCTTAATGTTGACAATGAAGACCAATGAACTTAAATAGATAAACATATGTGTATACAAAGTATGTGAATAGCCAATAAAACGTTTTCAAGTGAATAATCATATTCTTTTTTTTTTATTATTATTTTTTTTTTTCCTATAAGACCACAAGCAATGTATTAAAAACGAAAATAGTTCCATAAAAAAATTATAGAATAACAAAATTTTTTCATAATTTACATTTTTATTAATTTTTATGCTGTGGCCAACTTTTATTTACATAATAAATTTGTTCTTTTTTTCTTCTTTTCGATTGCCAACGGAGTTTCTCTACTTTGTTGTTGCTTTATTTTTTTCGGTTTTGCTTTACAGTTCAGTCGTTTGCTGTGGCTGTCGAGAATAATCAAAAACAGAAGCGCATACAAAATGATTCCATATTTTCCGACATCCAACGGTTTTAAGCGTTTAACGGTTAGCAGCAAAGTGGTCAAACGCACAGCGAATGAGCGACAAGCAGCGACAGGGGTCGCTGTACATGAGAGCACAGAACACAGAACAAACTCCTGGCAAGCGTTCAGCAGAATGTGCTTAAACAGGCAGTCAGAAACAAAGAAATGTTTTTATTTGTAATTCATTAAATAGTAATTTTCTATTTTTGTTTGCTTGCTTTTAGACTAACATTGTGTGCCTTTTTTTTTGAACTGTTTATTTTGACTTTTGTGCAATTTTTATTAATGCTAAGTCGCGCTCGCAGCTATAACATCAACTAAAAAGAAGCAGAACATAAAACAAAACCAGACCAAAACTGTGGTCTATTGTTAGCCCATGAAACAATTATAACATAACCCAAGGACCGCAAAGAAAGTTAAAGCCAGTCGAATGCAGGCGCAAAGTTCAGCTTGAGTTCATCTCAAAGCTGTACAAAAACAAACAGACTGCGCAGTACACAACACAAACAACAACGAAAACTTCTTAGCCAAAACAAAAAAAACCAAGTCGAAAACAAAAATTACATTAATATATAAAATAAAATAAAAAAAAATTGCAAAAAACCAAAAACAAAACAAAAAAAAGAAAACAATAAATACAAGAGCGAGCAAGATGCTTAGAGAAACGTCTAAAAAGCTTTTAACAGACAGCCGAAGAGCGGCCGCCGAGGAGCACTCGAGGAGCAGCATGAGAGCAACCTGTGGTGCTTCGTTTTCGTTTTTGTTTAACTTTGATGATGTTGCCTTATAGATTTTAAGCAGCTGTTACAGTTGTTGTTGTTGTTGTAGTTGTTGTACATTTTGTTGCTGCTGCTGTTATTAGCATTAAAGTGATTTTGCCGTTAAATGAAATGAAATTGACTAATGAAGTTGGTTAGGCCTATAAAGTTTATTCAGTAGCCGCATGCACGCGGCTGCGTCTTTCCATTTTGGCATTTATATATCTTACAGGTTCGGACACTGATTTTGACATAGTATACGTCTTTTTGCTGGGTGCAGCGATTTTTTTTACAAATTATGTAATAAATCTACTTTTTGTGTGGCGGAGATTTTTTTTTTTTTTCACTCGATTACATTTAAATAACTGTACTGTAAAAAGTGAAGCGAAGCCAAATTTCGATATGAATATTTCTAAGGATGCTTAGGCCAAGAATCTGTATATTTTTTTTTTCTTTTTGACAAATTTTTGTCATATTGTCACCGCATTAAATTTAGAAGAACAAAGCAAAAAAAATCAATATATAATATTAATGGAGTTTATACTTTGCTTGACGTAATGATATTGCTAGCGAAACCAATTTGCGGACACATTTTTGCTGTGGCTAATCAAAAAATATTTCAGGCCGCAAATAATGTTTTTTTTTAAAAAAAAAAAAGGTTATTTTGTCGGAAGTAAAAATGTTTAATGCGCACGAATTATGCATATAGAATAATAATTTATTACAACAACAACAATACCGATAACAACAACAATGAAGAAGAACGCAACAAAACTGCCAATCAATGTCATCGATAAACATTATTTTTCAGCTGTGTCTGTGCCTTTAATGCCTTTGGTCACCGGACAGCAGGCTCTGGTCATAGGTCACTTCTTTCCTGCCATTTATTTATTTTTTTTTTTTGTCATACTTTTTTTTTTTTTTAAACTGTCCACCAATCAAGTTTTGGTAATGAACTCGGGGAGAAACTTTATTCAGATGACGGCAATTCATTTGAATCGAGCGTCCCTCGCATGTACAAGCGAACACTGGACGCGCTTTCAGTTGCCGCGTCGGCTAAGTAGGGTGCTTCGAGAGTTGCTTTAACTGAAACTGTCTTTTGGCTATTGGCCACAAACATTTTCGACAACTCTAAGTTCATTGACATCCAGCAATGCTTTGTCTTTGCAGACAGGGCGACAGACAGGCAGATAGTCAGTCAGTCAGACAGCGAGTGGACAGTGTGGGAGTCTGTCTGTAAGCTAATCGGACAATTGGAATGTCAGCAGGAGGCGAAACGAGATGATTTCTTGTACGCTCGCTTAGACATGTTTCGTTAGCATTTAACCCTGCACAAAGAGTCATGTCTTTATTGCCCAGCAATAAATTCTTTTTTCCGCTTTGCATATTTCAGATTATGCTTTTCAATCTTGATTTTTATTTTTTTTTTTTTTTTGAATTTTTATTAGTTGAGATTTGATTTCTTTTTACATCCTACTCAGTTTGATTTCGGAAATAGTTCATGTTATGCTTATAATTACACAAAGAGTGCTTTAAAATTCAAAACATGTAACGTAATGTACTAAGTCGCATTTTCAAGGGCTTACAACACATTTCACCTTGTAATATCTATCATTATCTTCAATATTATACTAAATAACATGCACTTAATAAAAACTAAAGACAATTGACTGCAATTGCAATTGCATATTAAATCAGTTGATTTCATTATATCTCATTTACGCTACACGATATGCCGGCGAAATTATGGACAAATTAATTGAACGGCAATCAGCAGCAGCAATCATTGTGGCAACGCGACTCCACACCACGCTCGGGGCATCTGCATTTTCAGCCACAACATTCAGGTGCAAGCCGTGTATCGAGTAAAGCGCGCTCAGGTGCTTGGTACAATGAGAATTGATTATCGTAATTGAAGTGTAATTTAGTAGCATTAACAAAATTTGTTTCACTTCTTGTACTTCTTCACTTGAACTTGAGCTTGATCGCGAGTTAAGTACTGCCTGCCAATTACATGATGACGCACATACAAATATGGCATGTGACACTCTGACAAAGCTCAAAGACAAAACCTTACCGAAACGAAGTACAGTCTTTATATAAATTACTTCTCTTCTCTTTTGCCTTTTATAGTTTACCGGAAATGCATCAAAACAAAAAAATTATAAAATAATTGAGTATTGATGGCAAGCACACGCGCTAATAGACATACATACATACGAGAAGATATGCAGACAACACACACAGACACACACACGTGCGCGTGTGTTCGAGATAATTGAATTATTAAGTAATTATATTGAAATTGTTATTGAAAATTTTAATGGCTGCATTTAATATTTTTAGCCTTCAATTTCTGCGCCGGATACGCTTCTGCACAGTAGCTGTACCGTGCACTGCCTGCCAAATATTTACTGTAGCGCTTCGTACGTATTGCTGCGCATCAGGTCTTGAATGCGGATTTGCCAAGTCATACACTTACCGATTACATAGGAGTATCCGTCCAGCGTGAGCACACATTTGCGCGTCGTAGCGCCGCCGCCAGTCACGCCGGACGGATACCGCAGCGAACGGCCGAAGAGTGTCTTATTCAGACTCTGACTCATGGGACTGGTCTCCTCGTAGTTGAAACTCTGGCAACGTCGAGGCGCTGCATCCAGTGCCCGAACATCTCATCGCCAGCCGGCAACACCACCAATACCACCAACTGTGCCCACAGCACCGCTGCCAGTGGCTGGGCTCATGTGGCCACCACAAGAATGCTCACGTTCCTCGCTGACACCGACACCGGCTCCGGTCGCGGCACGCATGCGCGCGCGATTGCGTGAAAAACGCGCCTGTGGGCTGTCCAATGCATCTGCGAGGGGTGTGGCTGCAGCTGCTGTGGCTGCCAAGCCCAGCGATTTTGTTGCCTCGATGCCGTCCAATGTTTGCGGTTTGTCGCGTCGCGGCGTCATAGGCGTGTCATCCATTGTGTCGCCCATTTTATTTAAATGTTTAACGCTACACGATTTTTTC
>JBAMBQ010005083.1:0-49336 GCA_037044495.1 Stegana nigrithorax | reverse complement strand
AAATTTGGCGAAAAGCCACATCTATCGAACTTGATAAGAAGCAAGGAATGGCAAAAACTACCGAATGCTTTAATAAAATCAGTATAATCCACTGAACTCCAGAAGATTTGTAACTGTCGAACGTTTTTTAGAGAAGCCATGTTGAAAAATACTCAAATTCGGAATAATATAATGCTGAAGCTGGTCAGTTATTATATGTTCCAGCAACTTTTGTATTGCGCATAGCAATACCTCGGTAGTTTGAAATACCCTTTTACTACTTTTTTTATGAAGAGGCAAAATGTAGGATTCTTTCCATACCATAGGAAAAGATTAGGTCGTAAGCCATAAATTGAACAACTTACGAAGAGGAAGAAGTAAAGCGCTAGCACAGTACTTTAAAGCCCAAGAAGGAATACCATCAGGAAAAGTGGGTTTAACAGATAATAAATAAGACAGAAGCGTTCTATTATCAATAACAGGGCAATTGATCGGGTAAGAGGCCCCTTTACTTGGGTTGGAATAAAAACTACGTAAGACAGAACTATCACTATAGTTATTTTGGAAGAAGCTAGTAAACAAGTTAGAAATATCAGCATTATTACATTTGAGGCGCGATCAGTAAAAACGAAGTCAAGTGTACGATTCATACTATTCGTAATAAAATTTATTTGTTCACGAGAGTCATCTAATATTGCATCAACAAATTTACACGAAGAGCTAGGTACAAGGGAATTCGAAATTCGCCTTTCGATCCTGATCAAGAATATGTATACTTTGTGGGGTCTGCCACGCCTCCTTCTTGCCGTTACATACATTTGCAAAACTTTAATATACCATATAAGCACTAATGAAGTGAAACTGCTACACAAAATGTTAGGAATGAAGTTTTATTTACTATGTTTATGAATTAGTAAAGAAAAAAAGCAATTCACTACTGCACTCCATTGGCACCGGTGCATAGTAGTAGAACATCGACAATAATAATTACAGAGATCATTATGTACTAATAAACATATTAGTGGTCACTCGTATTATTGGTATACTGTCACAATGTGCTCAACAATAACAACATTTATATAAAAATGTGTTCTGTTTTCTGATGTTTCCATCCTTGTTAGCAACAGCAATGCAAAGCAGAGTTTTCTACAGCAATAAAATTAAAAAATGTGTTCTAGACAGCAGCTAATATGGTGTACAGGACAGTCTCGATAGTAGAATACCTTAAAATAATACCATTTTCACATATATGTGAGGTAAATATGTTACAGGCTTGACTGTTCATTTCCCAAACATAGTTACTATGTATAATGGTTATGAAGTAAGAAAGAAAAAAAGCAATTCACTAATGCACTTTATTGACACCGGTGCACAGTAGTACAACATCGGCAATAATAATTACAGAAATTATTACTAATAAACATATTAGTGGTCACTCGTATTACTGGCATACTGTCACAATGTGCTCAACAACAACAACATTTATATAAAAATGTGTTCTGTTTTCTGATGTTTCCATCCTTGTTAGCAACAGCAATGCAAAGCAGAGTTTTCTACAGCAATAAAATAAACTAGAAAGGCAGGGCTATAGACGGGCATAACCGACCCAATCCAAAACTGAATATATTTTTTTTGTTTTTAGTAAAAGGCATTTTTTGGCTGATATATGTTATAGTAAACCGATAATTATCATATTCGAGAATATGATTGAATATTACTTAAAATCATTAAATCCAAAATTTGGTAACGATATCTTAATAAAAAAAAAAGTTTTTCTCAGTAAATACTGTTTTTCGGCCGATCGTTCCTATAGCAGCTATATGATATAGGAAGCCGATATACGTTATATTGAGATATGTGCTAAAACTATTAAATACCAAATTTGGTGACGATATTTTAAAAAATAAGTGTTTTGGTTACTGAATGTGGGTTTTCCTATGGCAGCTATATGTTATAGGTGGAATATCGAAAAAAAATAAACTCGTTATGCCTATGTATTGGGCGAGTCTTCGTGCCAAATTTGGTGGTTGTAGGTTTCACCGTTTCCGAGATCCGTGCGTTCATACAGACAGACAGACAGACCTGCACGTGGAGTCGCTCTTATTAATTGTTTGACTTTTGCTTTGATGACGACGATTTTTCGTTTTCATATGATTGTAGTTGTTGCACTAGCCATTTGCGCATATTTGTTGTTGCTTATTTTTTTCTAGTTGTCATGTGTGTGGCGATTGCCATTTTTTGGCAATGCAAGAGTGTTGTTGTTACTGAATTTATTGTGTGCGCAAATTTCTTACTGAAGACCATTCTTTTGCTTGCTACATTTTATGAGTGCCTGGTATAAAAAGTCGCTGTTCGACGGTACCGTTTGAAATATATGAGTTTGTGTGTGCGTGCAGAAAAGAATTTGTCATGATTTTGAAGTTTTGACTATTTCTACGTCTAAAAAAATATATTTTTTGCTTTGTGTTGCTGCTGCTTCTTTATTGTCATATGCATTTCATTCTGCTTTTTATGTGTGCCTGGTATAAAAAGGCCGTCGTATTCAATTTGTGTATGCATTTGGACACCAACACCATCAGTATGTGAATACACACACTAATAAGCGAATTTGTCATGATTTCAGAAGTTTCAATTGCCTAGCTATTTTATTTTTCTCGATTTTTATAAAATATTGGCTCTGCTTCTTTATTGTCACGGGCATAAATTTTCTCAAAGTTGCTTCTGCACGCTTTGGCTGTGTAAATTAAAAAAATCAAAGTTAATCAGAATATTTTACACTAAAAAGGGACGGAAAGGGAAGCAATATGAACACAAAACATATGAAAATTGCACACACAAACCATGAAAACCAAAATCAAAGTAAAAACAAGCAAATTTCATAAGAAGCATGTGTGCGAGCAGCACATGTGTAGGTATGAAATGGAAAACAATAACAGAAAGAGTAAATTAAAACCGATTTTTAAATTTTGCTCTCGCAAGTTCAGTTTGTCCTCAACTACACGCTGGCCGCCGCTGCCTGATTTTGTCATTGGAACTTGAAATTTAGTTTGTATGAGATGATAAATTTTAATGGTTTATTAGAAAAATAGATCGAAAATGGTTCGTTATAACTGTATATACTGTATTTACTATTTAATAAATGCACATTATATATATAAATATATTATATGTACATATATATTGTATGTTTAAAATCAATGATAAGTACAATATACATTACCCGTAGAAAATGCATTAAACTTTTGTATAACTTAATTTTTGTGCTTGAAAAAACTTTGAAACTATTAAATAATTAATAGTTTATTTATAACCACTATCTGAATAAATACTTAAATTCTTTAATACTTATATAAACATCATCATCATGCACATGACTGCGATACTTTCAACCCAAATCATACGTGCATAACGTAAGTGTGAATGAGATAAACTTAAGGAATAGTTCACTCTAAACATACAGTACGTCATGATGAATATTGTTGGCTCTAAGAACCCTACGGACTGTTTCATCGCACAGATGTGTAAGCATGTGTCTGAAAAATGTGAGTTTTTCTGGTTTTCCTTAAGGTTTTTGCTATCAATTCGTGTTGTCAGCAATTTAGGGCTGAATTCTCTATGGTACCACATGTTCTTTCGATCATTTAATTGTGTTTTCTATTGTTTGGTGACTTCGGACAAACATTTCACAAATATATTGGATCGGTTTACCCTGATAATACACATATAAAATGATTTTTCTCTGCGCATAATTTAATTCTTTGCCTTTTGCCATTTTGGGTTACTAAAGCAGCACAATTACACCGAAATTGTACACAACATTGACTTATTGCATTAGCAGAAAGTACAGCATGCATAATTTCCATGAAATCGAGACAAATTTTAAACGAAATATGGAAACAACGTAAACTTTTTTGCGAGGCAAAACACTTTTGTAAGATCGAAATTTTCGGCAGAAAATGATTGCGCATCAATATCTAGCTAACGGATCATGGTATATAATCCGTCCTTGGGTTGAATTGTTGTGTTAATATGCCTTTAGCAAAAGAGCACCATATTTTTTTAATATTCGAATTTTTGTTAATTTATAATTGGTTTCGGTTGCTTGGCTCAGATGTTTGGTTTTATTATTTATTATTATTTTAGACTTGCATGCTATTTTTTAGGGTTGAAGCTGTCTTAGAAGGAGGTCGTTGTATTCCCAGAAGAAGAAGAATGATATACAGAATAAATGATTCTGATAACAAAGCAGGGTTAATATGTATAATAAGAATGCGTATGACCCCGTTGAAAAAGTTTGTATGTGGGTCGTGTGGCCAGGACCCTACCGTAAGATGGCGTATATTTTTTTATGGAATACTAATTTATGGTTTCATGAGTCTTTTAATGTGTCGGGGTGTGGCTCTTGTTGATATTTTGAGTTTTGTTTTGATTGCAGTTGTTGGGCTAGCCGAATGCTTACATTTGTTGTTGCGCTTTTTTCTTTTTCGGAGGTAGTTGCATGTGTGTGGTGATTGTCTTCATATACAAAGCATTTTTTTATTGTAGTTGTTGGGCTAGGCGATTGCGCATATTTTTTGTTGCGCTTTTTTCTTTTTCTGTGGTAGTTGTCATGTGTGTGATGATTGTCTTCAAATACAAAGCATTTTATATGGCGATTGCCATTTTTTAGAAGTTTAATTTGTGAAGCTAAAGTCGAAATTCGATAATCCAAAGCAATGATTGCAGGCCCAATTCGGACTATCGAATCTTTGGGATTACTGAATAGTTTTAATATAAGTAATTATAATAAAGAAAAACACAAAGTTCAATGAAAAAACAATTAATTTATAAGTTGTATATAAACATATAAATATTGCAATTGCAATTATTCTGGATTATAGAGTAGCCGCCAATGCATGAAAATAACCCTTCCGATTACTGTATTTTCGGATCAGTGAGAAGTCAGTCGGATTATCGAGTTTCGACTGTAGTTCATTTTTCTCGCTTTTATGAAATATTGGCTCTTCTTCTTCATTGGTACAGGAATTTAAATTCTCAAAGCTGCTTCTTAGAAATTTGACTGTGTGAATGAAAAAAGTCAAAGCCAATTACGATATTTTGCACTAATCATGCATTAATAGTGAAAATTACTGTTTGCAAAACACATTTATCAGAATGTTGTTCAGTCATTTGTAACAAAAGTTTTGCAGGCATTCCACAGAACTACCGTTAAATCGAAACACCAGTTTGTTCAGATTGTAGTGGAGTGCGCAAAATATTAAATGAAGACAATTTAAGCCGGCTACGCCAAATATGAATATTTGGTGGACTATTTATTTTGATCTTTGAAAGGTGTCTGCATTTAATAAATTAAACAATATGAATTATTGAATATGGCAATTAAAGGAATTTGAACATAATTTGCATTAATTTATAATTGAAAAATAATTATTATTTATAATTAAACAGTATAAAGAAATAATAGATACATGCGCAGTTGTTAGAAATTAATTACATATTAAATAATGCAAAAATGCGTATAGAAAATGTCTTTGATATTTAACCATTAATTCATTACTTATCAAATATCAAAAATCTACCCTAAAATAGACAAATTTCACACATGAATAGGCAGAATGAGAAACAATATCAATTGAAATCACATCAAAAACGCATACATAAAAAAATTAAAACCGAAATCAAAATAAAGACAAGCAATTGTTATTAAAGCATTAGTGCGAGCACCACATGCATAGCAAAGGAAAGAAACACAAAGAGCAGAAATTATTTTCCCGATATAGGGCATTATAGCAGTTTGACTTCCAACACACGCTGCCCGCCGCTGCCTGATTTTGTCATTTCAACTTGACACGCAGTTTGTATGAGATGCGCCTTTTTAGTATACATATTCTTTGATAAAATATTATCTATAATACTTGCGCATTTTTTTGTACTGTATTTTTTTGCAGGTTTGCTGCCCAAAACGTAAATTAGTTTTTGAGTGGGATAAATAATTTTTACTGACCTTACAGAACACTCTTTTTTAATATCACTTGCGGCCAAGTCGCCAATGTAAAATTTGTTCATGGTTTCCCTTTAAATATTAAATAAATATAGAGCACATAAAATATAAAAATGGCTTTGCGCTCACCTAGCTTCCCGACTGTGTCCAACTTCGATAAATGCTTTAGTTGCATCTCTTCCAGCTACATCAATTAATGAATCTTCGCCTCCGGGATGCTTAAAAAAATGTTAAATAAAAAAGATTTTCTAAGCCAGAGTTTCTAACTAAAAGTTCTTGTTTATAGCTTTGGATTTGTTGTTATATGGTGGCTCACCTCGTTCATGAATTTTGTGACGTTGTAAACCTTATTCTCGATAACAATCCACAAGTCATCGGCTTTGTTATGTTGCTTAACGGTTTCAAGTCTAATTTCCTTGTCTGTCATTATGCGTATTTATTGCTAGTAATTAATTAGTAATTGCTTAGATTACATAACAGAATAAAGAAATACGTATGTAGTTACGTGCTCAATCGAACTTAGCTGGATTATAATCAGCTGTTTTGTGAATTGCCAACGGATATGCATTTACAGTAGATCTCAGATAAATGCGTCTGGAAAAATGTCAATATCTACATCCATTACGACCACTCTCATTAGAAGGCCGCCATTTTATATTTGTGACGTCACATGAATTTAGGGTATTTTGAGTTGAAATGAGTGTTATGAATTGGGTTGCTTGCATTTTGGTTAACTGCTGTCAAAGAATATATATACTAAGAAGGCGCATCTCAAACAAACTGCGTGTCAAGTTGAAATGACAAAATCAGGCAGCGGCGTGCAGCGTGTGTTGGAAGTCAAACTGCTATAATGCCCTATGTCGGGAAAATAATTTCTGCTCTTTGTGTTTCTTTCCTTTGCTATGCATGTGCTGCTCGCACTAATGCTTTAATGACAATTGCTTGTCTTTATTTTGATTTCGGTTTTAATTTTTTTATGTATGCGTTTTTGATGTGATTTCAATTGATATTGTCTTATTCTGCCTATTCATGTGTGAAATTTGTCTATTTTAGGGTAGATTTTTGATAATTAATGAATTAATGGTTAAATATCAGACATTTTTTATCCGCATTTTTGCATTATTTAATATGTAATTTATTTCTAATAATGGCGCATGATCTATTATTGCACTATATTATTTATCTACAATTTAATAATTATTATTCAATTATAAATTAATACAAATTATGTAAAAATTGTTGCATTTCCATATTTATCCATTCATATGGCCTAATTTATTAAATGCATACACCTCTTAAAGATCGAAATAAACAGTCCATCAAATATTCCTATTTGGCGTAGCCGGCTTAAATTGTCTTTATTTAATAATTTGCGATCCAAACGATCTGCCAAATTTTTGTTCCGTATGAAGTATTTTAATATATATTTTGCACAAAGTTATTTTCAAAAATAATGCATGATTAGCGCAAAAACACAGCCAAAGTGTTAAAAAGCAGCTTTGAGAATTTAAATGCCTTTAACAATGAAGAAGAAGAGCTAATATTTTATAAAAGTGAGAAAAATGAACTACAGTCGAACCTCGATAATCCGACTACTTGCTGATCTGAAAATACAGTAATCCGAAGGGTTATTTTCTTGCATTAGCTACTCTGTAATCCGAATTAATTGCAATTCTTTAATCCGAATTACATGTTTTCCTATGTCTTCCAGGTAAGGAGTAAAAAATTTAAATATTTATATATTTATATACAACTTAAAGATTAATTATTAGATTTTCATAGACCCTTGTGATTTTCTTTAATAAAGTTGCATATATTAAAACAATCCAGTAATTCGATAGATTGGATAGTCCGAATTGGGCCAGCAATCATTTTTTAAATTAGCGAGTTTTGACTGTAGCTTCACAAATCAAACTTCTAAAAAATGTCAATCGCCACAAAAAATGCTTTGTATATGAAGACAATCACCACACACATCACAAACATGACAACTATCGAAAAAGAAACAAGCGCAACAACAAATGCAAGCATTCAGCTAGCCCAACAACTACAATCAAGTAAAAAGAACAACATCAAATCAAAGCATCGACTAGCACAACAACTACAATCGAAACCAAAAATGAGTATGCCACAAACAGTATAGCGAAAAAAGCTATACAAAATTTTTTTGCAACGCCGGGCGCTGGCCTATGAAATTTTTCAACGGGGTCATGCGTCTTCTTATTATATATATTCTCTGCTGCTGTGTTATTGTCAATTGAGAAGTCGGTCTTTTAAAACCATCAATGCCTATGAATACACAAAATCAGTTTTTAAATGAACCTTTCGTTTAATCGCAAAACTTACACTTAATAAAAATTAAGTTATATAATACAATATGTTTCAAGGTTACTAAAAATTCTAAACATAAAATATTAACTGTAATTTCAGTTTCAAAGGCTTGATTTCTCATTTAAGTACAAATCTGCAATCCTATTTGTTGCTTATATACCAAAACTCATTTTTTAATTAGTTCCATTAACGAATCACGAGTGTTTTTGTCTTGATGCAGGCACTTGCAGAAAGTCGCATCCCGCAATGTTGAGGCTAACAATACGAGTATAGGCTAACAAACGATATTAGTTCAATTTTACTGGTAAAATTCTTGCAACTAGTGTTGTCATCTAGGTGACCTAGGAAAAACGTACTCAGGCAGCTGCCTAAGTGCCTAAGCTGTGCTGCCAACTTAACGTTAGCTGTATCAGCTATTGAAACGATATCAGATGACTAACATAAACGATATCAAATGACTAACATAAATGATATGAAATGACTATCATAAACGGTATCAAATGACTATCATAAAGTCTCGTACGTAAACATACAATTTATTATTTTTGATATTATAAGAGTAATAAATAGATGGAGAAGATATAAGCGATGCAGCACATTTTTTGCCAATTTTACGGCAATGCAATACATATCGCAAATAATTATTCAGAAATGCCATGTCCGTCTGTCTGCCTGTCTGTCTGTATGAACAAACGGATCTCGGAAACGGTAAGACCTACAATCTCCAAATTTGGCACGAAGACTCGCCCAATCCATAGACATAACAAGTTTATTTTTTTTTCGATATTCGACCTATAGCATATAGCTGCCATAGGAACGATCAGCCGAAAACCCACATTTAGTAAGTAAAACCCTTTTGTTTTTCAAGATATCGTTACAAAATTATGTATTTAATAGTTCTACCTAATGCCCAATCACATATCTAAAAATGATGTATATCGGTTTACTATATCATATAGCTGCTATAGGAACGATCGGCCGAAAAACAGCATTTACTGAGAAAAACTTTTTTGTAAGATATCGTTATCAAATTTTGGATTTAATTATTTTAAGTAATATCCAATCATATTCCCGCATATGATAAATATCGGTTTACTATAACATATAGTTGCCATAGGTACGATCGGCCGAAAAATGGCGTTTACTAAAAAAAAATTGTTTTTTTTCTTGACAGATCTTTACGTAATGAATAGAAAATAATAAAGCAACATAAAAATATATTCAGTTTTGGATTGGGTACAGGGTTTTCAATAGTCGGTTACGCCCGACTATAGCCCTGCCTTTCTAGTTCTTTATGACTTTCCCCTGAATTTCGGGGTATTTGTCTTCATGGATTTTTTCAATTTATAAAATCTGTTGGTTTAAGGTTTGTTGTACTATGGATTGTGTTGTTGTAAAAGCCAATAATTCTTATAATTTTTTCATCAACCGTTTCTTCTTTGTTTTTGTCATCGTGTCCTAATGACCTGATGTGTTCGTTAATAATATTATGCAGTCTCTTCTATATCTGCACTAGAAGTATGGTTACTATTTGAAGTTAGTGTATTTAGTGCATCTTAATATTTTCGTCTTTTAGGAATTGTTCCATGGTTATTGCTTTAAAGCCTAATTCATTGTCAACAATAATTTTATCAACTTTGCCATATGTATTTATATATTTTAATAAACCTGTTTTAAACACGGTCCAACTTCGGCCATTAATTATACATGCTGCTGCAAATTTAGTGAATATATCAATTGTAGTCATAAAAAGGTGTTTGTCTAATGTGTAGAAAACGTCTATATGTGTGGTTTCGCGAGATTTAGATGGTGTAGTGGTCAATTTAAGACGTATTTTGGGAGGATTCCTATCGTATTTCTCCACGTTACAGACTTCACAGTTGTTAATAAATTAGTGTTATTCTGAGTTTTAGTAATGGGTAATAAATTTGAATTTTCAATTCTTTGTAGATTAAGGATATACCTCGATGTTTCTTTGATAGGTGTTCTTTACTAATTATATGTGTCAATTCGTTTTCATCCTGTACACCTGTTACTAGGTTTAATCATTTAATGATTCGGATTTTACAATCAATAGACAATAATTCTTAAAAAGTTGTTTGGAATATATTGTAAAATTCTTTGTCTAATAGCACTGCATTCAATTGGTTTGAGTTGAAATGATTTTTAAGGATAATGGCTGCGTATTCTTTATCGAATTTTATCACGTAAACAGTTTTTCCAATACTTTAAAAAATATTATCATTTTTAATGCGTGAGGATCCAAATAAGATCTTTCTAATAATAACTTGGTTTTTAAATATATTAATTGGTGAGTTTGTCTCTTTAATCCTATTTTGGCAAAGTTCTAATGAATTGAAAGTTGCATCTGCCGGTTCTATTCTGGGTAATGCATCTGCGTTACTATTTTTAACGCCTTTTTTTATTTTATTTAATATAAATGTCGCAATTGAATTCTGATAGTTTTAATCGCCGTCTAATAAGTTTTGAGTAAGGTTCTTTGATTAAATATAGTCAAGTGAGCGGTTTATGGTCTGTTTCAATAAGGAATTTAGGACCGAAAAGATATGACCTGAAATATTTTGTTGCCCAAGCTAATAATTATTTTTCAATGGTACTATAGTTAATTTCGTGCTTGTTTAATGTTCGACTGGCGTAGCATATTGGGTGGTTGTCCTGTGAGATTAATATGATCTTGTAGTGAAGTAAAGAAAATTATAATGTCATCTAAGTATACGAGACGGATTTTGTTGACGTAATCTCACAAAATATTGTTCATAAGCCTTTGGAAAGTTGTCGGGGCTACCTTCAATCCGAATGGCATCCTTAAGAATTCATAGTCTTCCTTCTACGCTAAATGCGGTTTTTGGAATGTCTAATTCATCGATTTCTATTTGGAGAAATTCCTTCGCTAAATCGAGGATAGTGAAACACTGGCATCTTTCTAGTTTATCTAAAATTTCATCTATATTAGGGATTGGAAACTTATCATCTATTGTGATTTCGTTTAGTTTCAGATAGTCGACGACTAGTCTTCATTTTATTTTTTTACTGGCATCCTCCTCCTTGGGGACAATCCATATTGGAGCGGAATAAGGGGAATTACTATGTCTTATTATTTTATTATCTAACAACTCGCTAATTTGTCTGCGTACTTCTTCTTGATGAATGTACGGGTACCTATAATTTTTTGTGAAGATTGGTGCTTCGTTTTCTTTACGGATTCTATGCTTTATTGCAATAGTGAAGTTAAGTTTTGTATTCTCCTGGTGGAAGATCACTGAATATTTTTTTTTATTAGTGTCAGGAGGTGTCCCTTTTCTTCAGAGTTTAAGTGTTGCGTTTTAATTTGTTGTTATAGTGGTTTATTTTCTGATAGATTAATTTTCTCAACAGGATTTGGGGATATTGTGCTATGGGGATCTTTCAATGTTATGTTGATTGTGTTGGTTTGGCTATTATTTAGATTCGGGTGTTTTGTACTCTTTACGTAGTGTAATGGTGCATTTTGGTCTCTCTAGTTGTATCATGTTTTCTTTATAATTAATACAAGCGTTTAACGGTTGTCGTATATCGTTTTCGATAAGTCCATCATAATGGTCGTGAAATTTAAGTATAAGGAATTCGAGGTGTGATTCTGTTTTTTCGAATTCTTTAAATGACTTTATTACTGCTTTTTTATACCCTGTACCAAAAAATGGTAAAGGGTATAATAAAGTTGTGCAAATGTATGTAACAGGCAGAAGGAGGCGTGGCAGACCCCCCAAAGTATATATATTCTTGATCAGCATCGAAAGGCGAGTCGATCTAGCCATGCCCGTCTGTCCGTCTGTCTGTATGAACAAACGGATCTCAGAAACGGTAAGACCTACAATCACCAAATTTGGCACGAAGACTCTCCTAATCCATAGGCATAACGAGTTTATTTTTTTTTTCGATATTCAACCTATAACATATAGCTGCCACAGGAATGATCGGCCGAAAAGTCTTATTTAGTAACAAAAACCGCTTTATTTTTTATGATATGTTTACCAAATTTGGGATTTAATTGTTTTACCTAATCTCCAATCACATATCTAAAAATGATGTATATCGGTTCACTATATCATATAGCTGCCATAGGAACGATCGGCCAAGAAACAACATTTACTGAGAAAAACTTTTTTGTTTATTAAGATATCGTTACCAAATTTTGGATTTATTGATTCTAAGTAAATTCAAATCATATTCCTAAATATGATAAATATCGGTGCACTATAACATATAGATGCCATAGGAACGATCGGCCGAAAAATGGCTTTTACAAAAAAAAAATTTTTTTTTTCTTGAGATATCCTTACATAATGAATACAAAATATTAAAGCAACAAAAAAATATATTAAGTTTTGGCTTCGGTACAGGGTTTTCTATAGTTGGTTACGCCCGACTATAGCCCTGCCTTTCTAGTTTTTTTTGCTGACTTGTTCCAACACTCGTGAGGCGACTTATCTCTTGTTTCGCTCGCCGTCACACATATTATTGATACAAAAAAAAAAAAAAAACAAATTATATGCAAAACCACTTACCCCTTTTCTCGTTGATCTCTCGGAAAGCGCTTTCTGAAGACGTGGAGCACGGGTTGCTATTACACCATACTAAAAAAATCAAATTGAACAAATTAACCTAAAAAAAAAAATCTTGCACTGGCCGAACTCACTGATTTTTTAACATTATATTTATCTCCACCGAAAAAAAAAAGTTTTTGGCCGATCGAACAAAAGAAATTAAAATTTATTGCTGAGCACTATATTCGATAGCGAGTGAGTTTCTTTCTCTTTGATTCCTTTCTTCACTTCTTTTCGACATTTGCAAAAAAATTTATTTATACAAATAAATGTTCAACTGCCAGCTGCGTAATTTACTAAAAGTTGCGCTTGCACATATAAAAAAAGTTTCTTATGTACACTTGTTTTTTTTCTATCACTATTTTTTCATACTTTTTCTTTTACCAAATACAGATTTTTTTCCACGCTGGGTTTGTGCACTTTACTTGATTCTTAATTTTTCTGCTTAGGATTTCTTTCCATATTTTTTTGGTGCTAACTGGTGATTCAATGATAAAGAAAACTTCCCAAATTTTTACCGATGGGCGCTTCACTGCTGGGCCCACTTCCAGATTCCCGCCGTCGAATGACCCAATGTTTGAGAGAATAAAGAATCTTTCACCTGAGGCTTAGTCGTGGCTTTTCACCGTCGGTGCTCAGGCATGTACACCTCTAGGCCCAGGACAGGGAAAAAGATTTTCGTCAGCGCAGTGCCTCGTTACCAAGAACCGGGACCTTCTCCGGGACCGCTAAATCGGTTATCCCGCTACGCCGCTTGGTAACGGCAAATTTCCGCCACGTCAGTGGTAAATTTATTTGGCGCGGACACTTGTTAAGTCCCGCAATCGAATTCAATAAAAATGGCGTTACTTTGAACTTGCACTATCGGCGGCTTAATTTTCACTCTCCTCATTTTTTCTCACACTTCGCCTTTATACCTAAATTCTCCCAACGTCTAGTGTGGTAAAGTTTCCTTCTGCTAAAAGCGATGCATCTTCCTCTTCTTGCTCTCCTAACTTCGTAGCCTATCCGCTAGGGGCATCTTAGACATTTACTGAACGAAACACTGCCTTTTCATAGAAAATCGCTGTTCTAATTATAGCAGGCTGCTAGCAGTAGTTTTTTCTCGCAGCAAGCGTTATAAAAATACACCCTCTTGTCCTTGGCATGGAAACGACCTACTACTCGCCCTTGGAGATCTTCTAGCTCATAGTATACATTTCCAATTCTCTGTC
This sequence comes from Stegana nigrithorax, assembly GCA_037044495.1. Lineage (NCBI taxonomy): Eukaryota > Metazoa > Arthropoda > Insecta > Diptera > Drosophilidae > Stegana > Stegana nigrithorax. Next base: position 35,207 of record JBAMBQ010005083.1, on the reverse strand, counting down.
GCACTGGTGCTTTGACGTATGCGGGGCTTAATTTCGAGTTGTATCCTGACTGGAAGTTAATTTGTTTAAAGTTTTTTTCGAAACACTTCCTGTCCTACTCTGAAGGATATTTCTTTTGAACGAAGCCTGTATGACCGCCTGTTCTTCTCATTCTACTTCTGTGTCACTTTGGCGGCTACTACGAGCAATATCGAACAAACCTTCCTTATTGAGTCGTATTGCTCTGTCTTCGAGTAGCCGTATCGTTCTCAACAGCTTATAGGTTGATCGTGAAGTAATTAACTGTTGTCCGAATACCACGTAATATGGCGTCATATCTATACTCGAATGTTTAGATGATGTTAAAGCACAGGCATTGCTGCTGAGAAATTTTGATATTCTCTCAATAAATCTTGAAATTCCGTTGCTTTAAATTGATATTCATTATCAGAAACTATGGTCTCTAGTGCTCCATATGTATGGAATAATTTCTGTCTATCTTCCTATATGCCCGCTACTGGATCTTGGGTAGGGGCCTAAGAAATCTACGTACAACCTATGCAACCTGTAAGCTACAAGACGAAAATGATCAACTTAAAGCTGAAGTATTTAAAAATAAAAATCCAAATAACAACTCAAACGGAAACATTGTTGACAATACAAGCCAACGAATGGAATATTTCACCGACGAAGACGAACTTAATCAAGAAACGGACTGGATTCTTAAAAAAAGCAACCCACCCAAGAAACGAAAATCAAATCCTTCACATCCAAGCCAACAAAAAAACAATTACGAATTTAAACAAAAACACTAACCCAAGTGCCAACCAAGAACATAATAGTCAAAATACACAAAAATTCAGAGCGCCTCCGCCAATCATGCTGCCTGATATACGCGACGACCACAACAAACTCTACAGAGACATCCAAACAGCATGTAAAGCTGAGTTTTCTCTGAAACTTATAAATAATGGGGTATACAAAATTAATACGAGAGACCCCCATTACTATCGCTCTGTCACTGATATGTTAAACAAATCCAAGTTTGCATGGTATACATACGAAAACAAACAAAATATACCGATTCGAGTTATAGCCAAAAAACTCCACCACTCATGTGATCCAAGCCTGATCCTTGAAGATCTGAAAAATCAAGGATTCAAAGTAATAGGAGTCGACAAAAAACTTAAGTGGAAGACAAAAGAGCCCCTAGACATGTTTCAGCTTTCTTTTGACTGACTGTTCAGATGATATAAAAAAAATTTTCGAGATAAAAAAGATATGTGGATCATATATTGTCATAGAACCTATAGGACAAAATAACCTCATACCACAATGCACAAATTGCCAGGCTTTTGGGCACACAAAAAACTACTGTCAAAAACAGGCAAGATGTGTAAAATGTGCTGAAAGCCACCCCACGTCAAAATGCACTAAAACTGAAAAACAACAACCTAAATGCTACAACTGTGGTGAAGCCCATGCGGCTAATTAAAGAGGGTGTATGGTTGCCGTGGAGCTTCAAAAACTTCGCAACAAAGCTATAAAACAAAAAAAATTTAACAAATGATAAATCACTAAATAAATACTAATAAATAAAAAAAAAATAAATAACGACGAAAATATCCCATTAATCGCTGACCCTATCAAACCAAAACACGACCCACTTCATGAAATCCTCCTTTTACTTAAAAAGCAAGAAAGTTTCAACAAATCCTAGCCCTACGCTTGGATATTTTAGAACAAAGCACATCAAAAAACGTTAACATGGCTGCACAACTTAAAATAATGCTTTGGAATGCAAACGGCTTATCAAAGCACAAACACGACCTTTAAGCTATCCTGGACACAAACCATATCGATATATGCCTAATTGCAGAGACCCAATTCACCAAAGAGTCTTATATAAGTTTTAAAGGCTATGACACCTATCACACAATTTATCCTAATAATAATGCACGGGGAGGTAGTGCAATTATAGTAAGGAGAAAACTTGACCATCACGAGGAGGAAAAAAAAAGTACAGACGAATTTCAAATAATCATCATATCAGTAGAATGTCCAAAAAATCAAAAAATATTAATATCGGCAGTCTATAGCCCTCCCAGACACAATATAAACACAGAGGTATGTAAACAAATGCTAACCAAATATAAGGACAGATTTATTATTGGAGGTGATTTCAATGCCAAGCATACTCAATGGGGATCCCAGTTAATAACAACTACAGGTCGTGCGCTTCTAAAGGCAGCAAACGATGAAAACTGCAAAATTATATCTACAGGTTCTTCAACATACTGGCCAACTGATACAAATAAAAAACCAAACCTTATTGATTTCTTCACAACCCACAAAATATCTAAGAACCAAATTAACATCCTAAGTGGGTATGATATATTCTCTGACCATTCGCCATCATACTTGACACTTTATGATTCAATTATAGAAAGGGAAAAAAAGCCCTCTTTATATAATAGATGAACAGATTGGGATTATTTTAGACTTAAGCTTACACAACTAACTTCCCTTAATTCACAAATCAACACAATAAGTGTACACCAGAAACAACGTCAAAAGAAAGTAAAAAAAAAAGACACGACCCAGTCGCAATTAAAAAAAAAGTGCAGGAAAAAAGGAGGTTGCGTTGCAAATATCAAGAATCGAGATCGCCTACCTTGATCGACAAACTACTCACTTTGGAGGATCACAAATCCAAAACCATGAACCAACCTATAAATCCAAACACACCCATTAAGCTAACTGGCAGAACTTTGGCAAAGAGCGATGCTGACAAGGCCACTACCTTTTCAAAATACCTAGCCAAAATTTTCGAAGCTACTAAGGCTGATGACAATGAATTGGATGATAACCAAATGCAATCTGATGCAAATGCATAAGTATCATAGAAGCTAGTCTTAAGGAGCTGAAACAAATTATAGCAAGCCTTCCAACTGGGAAAGCTCCTGGATACGACTTGGTTACAGCTGAAATCCTGAAAGAGCTTCCCCAAATCGCCCTCAAAAAATAAGAATGATCATTAATGCAGCCTTAAGATTACAACATTTCCCAGTACATTGGAAAATTCCGGAGAATATAATGATAGAAAAACCAGGAAAACCGGCTCACCTAGTCTCCTCCTAACGCCGAATCTCACTTTTGCCCATCCTATCTAAAATCTTTGAAAGAATTATCTTGAATAGAATGCAACCCTACATCCAAGAATCAAACATAATTCCACCTCACCAGTTTGGCTTTAGAGCCAAGCACTCGACAATCGAACAGATTCACCGTATATGTGATGTAGCTGGAAAAGCGCTAGAAGAAAGAAAAGTGTGAACTGCCGTATTTTTAAACGTCTCGAAAGCGTTTGATAAAGTTTGGCACACAGGCTTGATGTTCAAAATAAAACGAAGTTTCCCCCACCAACTCAGCCTGATTCTACAATCATTTCTAAGTTCTCGATACTTTCGGGTGCAATATGGCACCGCATTCTCCCCATTACAGTCGATTAGCGCTGGAGTACCACAAGGAAGCATACTTGGCCTGATACTATACTTAATCTTCACGAGTGATATCCCCCTGCCTATTGACAGCACCGTTGCAACCTTTGCTGATGATACAGCCTTACTATCAGTTGGAAAAGACGAAAAAGAAGCAGCCGAAAAAATTCAATGTGCAATAAATACCACACTTAACTGGACCAAAAAATGGAAGATAAATTTAAATGAGACGAAATCTGTACATATTGACTTCACATATAAAAAAGTAACCACCCCTTAACCATCGGCAATACTGTCATTCCCCACTATGACCACGCAAAATACTTAGGTATGAATCTTGATGCGAAACTTAGATGGAAGCAGCATATCAAGATGAAACGTGATGAACCTGACATCCGATACGGACAACTGCACTGGCTTCTTGGCAGGAGATCTGCCTTTCACTTCAAAATAAAATCCTAATATACAAGCAAATACTAACTCCGGTCTGGCTATATGGTACACAGTTGTGGGGCTGTGCCGCAGAAAGTCAAATCGAGGTAATTTAAAGATTCAAAAACAAAGTGCTGCGTAACATGCTAGACGCTCCCTGGTATGTCAGGAACGCTGATATTCATAAGGACTTACGCATCGACACTGTTCAAGAAAAGATTCTGAACCACGCCGCAAAACATCATGAACGCATTCAGAATCATGTCAACTCTGAGGTAGCCACGTTAACAAACGACGCAAGGTTATACCGAAGAGTAAAAAGGACTAAACCAATTGATCTAGTGATCAATCGTATACGACAATAGTTGGATACCTGTTCCTGTGCCACTTCCATCGGAGAACAACATAGTATCTTGTGAGAACAGGAAAGCTTTGTGTACTATCCGTTGGTAGTGGCCAGCAAGTGTCAAACTATAATTTGCACAGATGGCTAGGCCCAAAAGGATTATGAATGGACTATTGTATTGTCATTATCATAATTAATTTAAAAAAAAAACTACTTGATAGTTAATTGTTGTAACTAGATGTAGTCTAAATAAAATATTAAAAAAAAAAAAAAAAACTTTAAATGATGTAACCTAAATATCTTATTTTTGTTTACATGAACTCGCATTTATCCATTCTAAGTTCTAATTTGTTTTCAGTTGGTCTCTTAAAAACCTCTCCTAGAATTTCTAAATGATCTTTTATACTTTCGCTTGTGATCATTCAATCGTCCATGAGTACCATTACTTCGGCTCTATCATATTTGCGAAAATGTCATTCATAAACTATTGGAAATCCCAATAGGCATTCTTCAAAACTCATATTGCCCTAATGGCGTGAAAAATGATCTAAAAGTCCATTCAAAAAGTCCATAGGATGACATACAGATGGCGTTACTAGAATTTTTTTCATATGATTTTTATTTAGTACTAACCTTCACAAGAAAGCTGTTAAAATTTCATGAGTTTGTGAGTTATTGTGCTAAGAGTGACTCTACTTTTGTGATTTTCAAAACAATATCGTTCACGCAAAGAAATGGAGTCCGTTCCATCAGAAAAAACAATAAAACATTGGCTTGCTGACTTCAAACACGGTCGTAGAGACACCGATGATGTAAAACGCAGTGGACATCCAAATAAAGTGATAACACCAGAAACGGTTAACAAAATCCACAAAATGGTATTGCATGATCGCCGGCTGAAGGTGAGTGAGCTAGGTGAAGTTATAGGTATTTAAGAAAGTGCTGTACATCTTATATTGACCGAAAATTTTGAGATGGAAAAGCTATGTGCAAGATGGGTGCCGCGTTTGCTCACTGTTGACGGGTCACAAATCAATCAAAACAATAGCAAAACTACATGAATTGAACTTCGAATTGCTCCCACATCTACCGTATTCGCCAGATTTGGCTTCCAGCGACTACTGGCTGTTCACAGACCTCAAAAAATGCTCACCGGTAAGAAATTGTGCTCGAATGAAGAGGTTATCGCTGAAACTAAGACCTATTTTGAGGCAAAAGATAAATCGTTCTACAAAAGTGGTATCGAAAAGTCGGAAAATCGCTCAACTCGTTGTATCGCCCTCGAAGGCAACTATGTTGAATAATAAAATCGAGTTCTGTATAGTTTTTGTTTTATTCTTACTTATCCAACGAACTTAGTGAATGACCTGTTATATATAATTGAGTCCATATCGACAAATTCATGAAAATAGCCGTTTCTCAAATCGAGTTTTGTGAAAATTTTTTTCGTAAATCAATGGCAGTGGATAATTGTCTTTGGCTATTGTTTTGTTCAGTTTTCTAAAATCTATACATAATCTTACGTCTCCTGTCTTTTTCTTCACTAAAACTATTGGTGATGCGTATTGGGACACGGATGATACCTTTGTCTACATAATCATCTAACAATGGATGCAATTTTTCTTTTGCGTATGATAGTCGCCTTTGTTCACAGCTTAACGGTTTAGCATTTTCTAACACTATGCTAATTTCACATTTGATTTTGGTATTGCTGGCCTTTCGATGTTTACATAAGTGGCTTCTAATAATTTTATGAATTTAATTCATGACTCTAGATCAACTGTTTCTCCAATGTTGTATATTTTCTCGTTGTCTTCTATAAGATTTATTTCTAACATGACTTTTTCAAAAGTATCCTCAATCTTTTTCTCAATAATCGGTTTATTTTTCTTTGTCTCTGCTTTTAAGCGTTCATCGCTGTTTCCTCATTTTCACCTTTGATTCTAACATTTTGTTTTTAACTGTTTCATATCCCTCCGTTTGCACTTTTAATATTTTGTTTCTAAATGTGTTCTTAAATCTATGTTTAATTTGCATGCTTCCATAAAATTTCTACCTAGCACTGCGTCATAACTCATAGACTCGTCCGGTACTATCATTAAATTGAAATAAAAATTTATTGATACCTTTTTTATATAACATAACATTTTTCCAAAAATTATTAAACGACTTGCATTGAGTCCATAGTAGATCTCAATGCAAGATTGAAATTGCATTTCCGACGGAATATGCCTTTTTTCATAAAGGAAATTGGGCTGCCTGAGTCTATATGGCATTCTGCAATGATGGACTTATTGTAATGTCCAGAAGCGCGTTTGAAGTGTATCCTTTGTCTAATGCGACTCTTCCCGAAGACCATATGTCAAGCAAAGGTCCATGCACAAGTTCCATGAACACTGCTTCAAATAAATGGAGAAAAGCCAGAAGGAATGTCTATTGTGTAATAAAGTAACCGCCATGAAACAGTCCGACGTAGAATTGCCTACTCAAAATGTTGCCGTTGCGGATCATGCAGCTAGCATGACGAAGGTAGTAAATCTCAAACCAAAACAGAAACGGGCTGTCCCCAAAACATATACCATAATACCCCCGGTTGGAGGAGGTCGTCAAAGTCGTAGTAGGTCCGCTTCCAGTTATTACGGGTCGAACAGATCCTCCACTGCTCAGTATATGAGTAAGCTCAGCTAAACACCCAACATCAGGAAATGCTAGAACAGTTTACGGTATATATCACGTCCACATTTCAAGCCCAATTGGGGTCCTGTCAACTAGGACACCAAGAGGTGGCAGTCAATAGAAATTCTCCTGACTTGAGGTTACTAGGTACAAGGGAACTTTCGAGCTCCCCGGCTAACGAAACTCGTCGTAACGACCAACTGCTATCTACAGATGAAAGCGGTATTCGCTCTTCGAATGGGTTTCCCCCGGACAGGCTTGGCGCATTAAGTTTGATGGGGCGAAAGAAGGCCTATCGGCGTTTATATATCGAGTTCGGTCACCCACTGCAAAAAATTTGTACAACGACTTTTAGGCAGTATACGACCACCTACATTTATTGCTGGTAGGATAGGCGTCAGATTGGTTCTGGTGTAGCGTGTCTAAGTTAACAACACTTGCAACACTTTCTTGCAAGTGTAAATATCAAAGTAAATACACATAATGTACAACTGGACCAGCGTGAGACCGTTTGACTAACGGAATGCGCTAAGTCAGCAATAATTTCCACAATAAGCGAGCGGATGCACTACGAACGCAAACGTTCGAGTGCGTGTAATGTGAGCCGCTTTTATACATATGAATGCACTTCTACTTTGTAGCTGTTCTATATATGAGCATAAGAATTGAAGCTAAGATAAAAACATGCATGTTAAACTTAAGTCAATAATGATTGTATGATGAAGAGAGCAGCATGCTCTAATTCAAATTTATTCTTTTAAATAAATACACATCAAAATTACAACCACTTTCTATTAACGATGGGTTAACTAATTACATTGAAAATTACAACCACTTCTTTTAATGATTGAATGTAATTATTACACTGGCACTTTCATAAGAAAATCTCACGATTTTACTGGAAAGTTTTTTGTATTGCATTTTGCGATCAATATGAGGAGGTCGATAGCGATGTGGAGGTATGGTTAAAAATATCGAAATGCCACCAAGGCGAGAATGAGCAGTTTGACTAGTACCAGGCTAGCATGGAGGACCTAGCAAGTAAATTACAACATGATCTGCCGAAGCAAGAATTAGATAAATTATTAATAGACAACTCCAGGCCCTCCTTAAGACTCGAACTGCTACATCTGCCCATTTAAGCATTAGCTAGGCTGGGGTAAGTGGAAGTGGCGAAAAATATATTCAAACCACACAGCATGAAGTGTAACCCGACGGGAAACCGGACCTGGGAAATACACACCTCAGCCTAGCTGACGCATCCCTCAATACCCTATGGATGGCGCCTGCCAGACGGATGCAGACGACCAGGACAGAAATGAACTAGGAAATCCGTCCACCTAACTCGGAGACATCAAACAACAACCGTTCCATATACGCTTGGCTAACTACAGTATGGTTATGCAAAGTATCTTCGGGGACTGCGATTGCATATAATATTCATGTCATCCTAAACGCTCGACACGACGCCTCAGGCAACTGTGGCAATCCATACGACAGAATGTATACCAAAATAGAATTAGAGGGTTAGAGTTATTTAGACTTTCTCGAATCGGGAGCCTCGACTAGCTGTAAAACAAATACAGCTTGTGGTGACAACGTCAAGACCGCCGACGGAAACTTAAATCCAGTAGTGGGAGGAATCAGGAGTAATATAACGTAGAAAAATCAAACCAAGCCCATATAATTGTTCATAATTCCTACCCTAAAATAGGATATTTCCCTAAGAATTGATTTTTGGAAGGAGTTTTTTTTAGTCAACCAGCTAATTGACGCTCAGGTTACAGAACTTTCAGTAAATAAAGTCAGCGCTGAGGACAAGCTTCACCAGTATAAATTAGCAAACGAAGATCAGAGGCGATTAGCTCACGTGGTTCCGCATTTTTCATCATACGATCGAAACGGGCTCGGTGGAACCAGCCTGATCGAGCACACGATCGATATGGGAAACGCGAAGCCAGTCAAGCAGTGCCACTGGCCGGTTTCGCTGGCTATATAGAAACTTATGGTCGAAAAAGTCGATAACATGCTGGAACAAAGCATAATAGAACCTTCGGAAAATCCATGAAGCTGTAACTGTGTTTTGGTAAAAAGAAGGACAAAACATAGGCTCTGCCTGGTCTTCAGAGAAGTCAATAAATTCATTAAAAAGACGCATACCCCCATACCATAGCCGCCTGCTCGCTTCATAACCGGTTTGGACATGAAAAAAGCCTTCTGGAAAATTCCTCTGAACAAATCCAGACAATATACTACTTTTACGATCACGAATAGGCCGTTGTACCAATATTGGGTAATGCCCATCACATGCACAATTCCGGACTAGGGTATTTGTGTATCTGGACGTTTTGCTCGTTCTCTCTGATGACTTTGACTTGCACTTAATATTATTAAAATAAATAACCCTGTGCTTAGAAAAGGCCAAAATAACAATAAACGTCGACAAGCTAAAATTTTGTCTTAAGTAAATAAATTACTTAGAATTTATAATTGGCGAGGAAGAAATTAAAACTTACCCTCAGATAATAAAAGAAATTAAGGAATTCCCAATCTTCTCAATGGCACCTAATGCGTTTTTTGGGAATGGCGGGATGGTATTTACGATTCGTCAAAGATTATGCAACCATAAGTTTTCCGCTGACGGAATTGCTCCGGAAGCGAAACACTTTGCAGTGGAAAATATCGTAGCGGACACGCTATCACGGCTTACTAAACCAGAAGTAAGTGAAGGTACACAACGCAATTGACTCGTTACATTGTGAGGTGGCCAAATTGGTGGAGAAACTAAGGTGCTATCTGTACTGGCCGTATATACGTCAACCTACTTGGACCATACCCCCATAGCAAGGCAGAGAACCTCGTACATATAATAATTGTCGATCATCGTACAAAATTCTATTTCCTATTGCCCTTTAAGAAATTTACCTCACCAAAAATTTCCGACTTCCTCGAGTTCTCCGTCTTCTACACATTTGAGAGCGTGCTAGCTGATAATGGCTCACAATTCAGATCTGAGCACTTTAACGCGTTCCTTACCGAAGTCGCAGTGGCTCACATATTAACGCCCATATTCCCATCGTCCTAGCCGCCATTAAAGCCTACATTCTGAAAAACCATTCCAATTTGAACCAAAATCTTAACCAGATAAATAGAGCTATACGCCAAAGCGTGTATGCCAGTACGGTCTTCACGCCATATTTTCTGATGTTCGGCCAGCACATGGTAGAGAATGGTAAAGACTACGCACTACTGCATAAGCCTCATCGTCTAGAAGAGGACACGCGGCTAAATTACCCCGACGCACTACAAATGATACGTGCCCAGGCAAAATCCAAGATATGTGCGGCGCATGAAGTAAACGCGCGATCCTACAACCTACGCAGCAAAACTCGACATTATCTAGTCTTCGCCAAGAATTTTTCGGACGACATTCGGTTAAAGCGCAACCTCTCGCTCTCTAACCTCGCTCTTAGCAAAACGTGAAGTTCAGAAAGCATGCAATCAGTCATACGTCACCACGTGATGTCATGACTCCTGACAGTTACGAAATCCCTTATGTCAACAATAAATCACTACATTTACAAACTGTTATAATCTCTATATTTTGCATAAGGTACAGTATTTTCTTAAAAAATTGGTGCTGTACATATTGACCTAATTTATAATCTCTTACATATATATATATATATGTATGTAGATATACGCATATGTTCAATGAAATAATAGTGCAGTTGAGTTATACATATTGAGTAGTAAAATTAAATGATATAAACGAAATATTAACAAAAAATAATTCAACACGTTTATTTTAATTATATTTGAACGTTTTCAGTTAATTTTTGGTTAACAACGTAGGTTCATTTACCCTCCAGGGTGTAAACAAGAAAATATAAAAAAAGTTTGCTGTTCAGTGAAATAGTAGTGGTCACAACAAAAGCAAAGAAAATCTATTTAACTTAAGTCAAAACTAATTATATATGATCTACATGTTTGTTACAGATTAATATTTAGTAGTAAATCCTTTATTATTAACAACGCCATTGCACCGGCATGGTATGGAATCGATAAGGTCCTGGCAACGCTTGCAAGGAATTTGAGCCCATGCCTCCTGAACTACTTGCCAAAGCTGTGGTTTGTTTTAATGATTTGTCATTGCTACAATCCATTTGGCATCCCCCCATAAGTTTTCGATCGGAAAAAGATCAGGGGACCGAGCTGGGCATTGCATCACGTTGACCTTTACGCATGTAGACCAATCTTTTGGGTGCCTACTCATGTGTTTTGGGTCGTTATCCTGCTGAAATGTCCATTTCAGAGGCATTTCCCAACTGGCATATGGTAACATTGTATTTTTAAATATATCAACTTGAACATTTTTGTCCTTAATACTATTTAACAAATGAATAGGACCTACGCCATTGTAGGAAAAACCAGCCCATATCATAATACTCAGTCCACCGTGCTTAAGTGTCTTCTGAGTGTACCTGGGATTACATTTAGTGTTTGGTGGATGTCGCACATACTGCCTAGAGCCTGTTCTACCAAATAAAACAATTTGGCTCTCATCGTCCATAATATATAGCGCCACTTTTCTGCGGGCCATTTCAAATGAGTTATTGCAAAATGTATTCGTACTGCTACGTGCTTCGAAGTCAAAAGTGGTACCTTTCTAGGATTTCTGGTTTTTATATTATGATCAATTAGTCGACGACGGACTGTCACTTCATTTACCGACAGATTTAAATCATTTTTTATGGTTTTGGAACATGTTGAAGGCATTTATTGGCTTAAACGCACAATACGCCTATCTTCTGAAGCGGTCGTTTTACGCTGTTTACCAAGATTCTCTGGCTTGTTTTTATTATTGATGGCATTAAATATCATTGTAGCTGTGCAGCCCACAATATATCCATTTTCTTTGTTAGTTTTGCCTTTTGCTCTAAGGCTAACTATTGAATCTCTTTTTCTCAGCCGAGCAATGCTTTCCTCTATACACCAAAGATAAAATGTGGTTGGAAAACAAATAAACATCAATCAATACTAAATTAAACATACTAATGCTGCTTTTGGTTTTGGTAATTAACTATTATAATTTTTTTTCAAAGTGTTCACAGCCAGCACTACTATTTCAATGAACAGCCAAATTTTGGGGCATTTCTCTAAAGTCTTCAAAATTATACCAATATAAAGGCGAAATTAACGGAACCTTTTCGAATTCTCTTCTTTGCACTCTAATCTATAAAAATGTGAACACTTGTTCAACTTGCAAGATTTGACATGTCGAAAAAAAACCTTTTAATGTTTTGAGGTGCTGCACTACTATTTTATTGAACACAGCTGTATATAGGTATGTAGATGTGTTTGTTTCTGTTTATATCCGCCATCTACGCTAACTCTTGCGAACTGTTCGTTGATGATGATTACTCCCTCATCCACCAGTGTGATCGGGTTCAGGTGACTGGGCTGCGTATGACTAACAGCTAAGCCACCTGCGTGTATTCCGCTCGCGCAGGTTTCATGTGTTGCCTGTTTGCTGAACGTCGCATAATTGCATTCTGCCACTACGTTGTCTTGCATTTGTAGTACGGTGTTGTTGTGTGCCACGGGAAATATTATGACCTTCTTACAAACAACTTTAATTTTAGGATACTCGATTAAAATATGAATAACGCTATTAGACTGAAATATTCTAATTTTAGATACTGCCATTTAATTAACTACTGGGACTTCTGTGAGCTGTTCGGTTAAAATGGACTTCAAATCATCGTGATCAAAAATTACTAGATTTATTATATTGGCTTTGGCAAGCGTAATAGTAAGCATTAGGTTTTGTATTTCTGTAATTAACATTCTGTTTCTCGCTAATAGAGTTTCATACAGATGCGCGGTATCTACTAACTCACCCTTTTTTTCTTTAAGTATTTTATTTACTGTATCGGTGAGTAGATTGATCTGTTTCTGCGTTTCTGTGTTAATTACTACCTGTCTATTGTTTGACTCCACAAGCTGGGCTTCCGTTATTCTGATTCTTTCTAGGTCCGCCGCGTCAGGCGTACCTGCTACAACTTTTAATGCTGTTCCCAGAAAATCGAAGCTTCTGGCTATTCTATGATGTATCATTAACGTGGACAATAAATTTCGGACATGTTGTATATCTACCTCTAAAAGTTTTCGCATATGCGAATTGGGAAAAAGTTCAGACATTTTAACGGTGTCGTCTATGATGCTCACGAAATCTGTCAAATTGGTTGAATGCCTCACATAACTGCGTTGTTCCCATATGAAAACGTTCCCATCCAACACGGGTATATAGTTCGAATGAGAGAAGTCGGTGATTCGCGCATTCGTTGCGGATAGCAGTATGAGGATTATTACGACAAACCTGCAGGAACAATGAAGCCATATTGTAGTAATTGTATGATTGGGTGTAGTGGGTGTGATGAGTTTGCAATTACCTCAGATTGTCCTTATGGACCACCCTCCCCTTAATAAGAACAGACGTTCCTAGGTCTGCTTGTATGTTACCCTTAGAACATAACGGCGATAACTTATTTCCCAGCCTTTTGTTATTTTTAAGATATACCTTTTCTCCTACGTCGAACACCCTGTTCTGCCTATCTGGGTTACATCTGGTAAGCTGGTCTTTTTGGGCTCTCACTATCCTGTCTTTGATCATTTGTCGAAACTCATTAGTTGTCGCGTGTATTACGTCAATTGGCGTTTGCCCTGTGACTGAATGTATGGTTTTATTATATTCTATTGTGGCTCGAGCTATTGCTTGAACTGTGCTACTAATTTGTTTGTCAATTTTGAGACACCTAGCTATCTCTATTAATGTGCTGTGAAATCGCTCCACCTGCCCGTTTGAGCAGCTGTGGAGTGGGGGGGCGTTAACGATATCTATGTTGTACTGGTTTTTCAACAGTGAAGTAATCGTCTCTGAATTGAACGACGCTTCATTATCGCAGTAAATGGTTTTTGTTTTTGGAAAGTTGTTAACCACTTGTAAGATAGGGACTGTTACGTCTGTTATCGCGCGAGAAGCAATTGGCTGTACAACGGCAAATTTTGAAAATTTGTCGATGCAGGTCAGGAACAACTTTTGATCTGTGGAGAAAACGTCAATATGTAACATTTCGCCGGCATATGAAGGTATTGCTGTCTCCCCGAGTTCTTGCCTTTTTGGGTGACGGTCATATTTCGCTGTCGTACACACTTTGCAATTCAATACGACCTCGTTTGTTAGCTTAGTCATTTTTGGAAAATAATAATCACGAAGGATTTGTTTCACATTTTCCTGTGCTGCTCTGTGCGCACGATTGTGTTCGGTATGGATTATTTCCACCTGTTCGTCTTTGTTGGTAATGTCTACCACCATGTTTTTGCAATGCCAGAATTTAGTCGTTGGGATACCAACTTATGTTGAAAAGCGGCTAATGTCGGTAGGTTACAATGGACCGCATTTGCAACATCAGGATTAACTACAAGTTTATAGGATCTTTGAGTCGTTGCTACAGTGTATAGGTTTTCAGATCACTCGACGTATATGTCGAGGGAAACCTCACTATGAATGGTGGCTGCATCTGACTGCGGCTCGTCTTGTAAGGCATTGACATTCTGCCGGGATAGGGCATCTGCCACGAAATTCTCTTTCCCTGGCTTGTAATGGATATTGGCGTTATGCTCTTCAATGAAGGCCTTCCACCTTTTAATTTTGGCGTTAGTGTTTTTTTCAGACACCGCTAATGTGAGCGGTTGGTGGTCTGTAAAAATGTGTAATTCTCTGGCCCATACAATGGCCAATAGCTCCCTTTCGTTGGTAGCATAATGAGATTCGCATTGTTTTAAAGTTCGTGATATCATAGTAATGGGCCGTCCCCCTTGAGACAGTACTGCGCCTATACCATTCGCCGATGCGTCAGTAGTTAGGTCAAAAGGCTTTTTGAAGTCCGGGTACATAAGCATGACATCCTCTGATGCCAGTATGTTTCTTAACCGATTGAAGGCTTCGCGTTGCGCGTCGTCAAACTCTACTGGTATTTTTCTTGACATATGTTTACTAACTGTTCCATTTTCGCCCTTCAGTATACTCGTCAAGGGCCTCGCTATGGACGCGAAGTCTTTGACGAATACTCTGTAGTAACTGGCTAGGCCTAAAAAGGACCTTAGAGCATACAGGTTTTTTGGCTCAACATATTCTTGGATCGCCCTGACCTTTTCGGGGTCAGTTTTGGCTCCTTCGCTAGTTACGATGAAACCTAAATAGTCGACACTCTCTTTAAAGAATTGAGTTTTTTCTTTAGACACTCTCATGTTAGCTTTGCAGAGTCGCTGCAATACTATGTTAATGTGCTGTACAAGATCGGTTTCGTTCTCGGAAAATATTATTACGTCGTCAACGTATACGTAGCAGAATTTGCTAATTTGTTCACGAAGAACGTCATCAATTGCCCTTTGAAAAATGCTTCCTGATTCTTTAACCCGAAAGGCAACCGACAGAAATTATATTTTCCGCCATTTACTGAGAACGAGGTTTTCTCACGATCTTTTTCCGCCAAATAAATCTGGTGATAACCGGATTTCAAATCTAGCGTAGTAAAAAATTTTGCCTTTCCTAGATTTGCTAGAATCATTGGAATGCTTGGCATCGGGTAACGGTCGGCAATGGTTCGTTCATTTAACTTCCTAAAGTCAATGACAAGACGTTTGTTTCTAATGCCGCTGACATCTAGGCCTTTCTTATCAACAACCCATACCGGGCTGATGTATGCAGATCTTGATGGTCTTATGATGCCATCTTTAAGCAATTGTGAGATTTCATTATTAACGAAATCCGCTACACCTGTAGGATACGGATACAGCTTTGAATATACTGGTTAATATATGGGACGAAGCGATGTCTCCTTGATGGTCAGACAAGCTGCGCTTCATGTTTGGAAAGTTGTCGTCACAAACACACCACGTACACTGCGAGAAATATTACCAACCTTGTTTGGTTTATTACTCGGCTGCTTGGCCAGTACAAGTTACGATAAGCGACAAGTGGCTGCTCGCACTTTGGGCCAGTAATAATACCTATACTTGAGAGTAGTCTAAACTCGGAGCAAGCCGATCAACGCCAAGGTGTCTGCATTGGGTTGTCAGAGATTATGGCATCGACATCTAAGAAAATGGTGCTGACGTTTGTCAATAGTTTGGTGCCGACCGTACGCAAAGCATTGTCTGATCCGCTGCCAGAAGTAAGAGAAGCAGCAGCGAAAACATTCGGTTCATTACATTCTACTGTGGGCTCACGAGCACTTGACGATATACTGCCTTCCATGTTGGAAGGCCTCTCCGATCCCGATCCAGTGATTGCGGAGAATACTTTGGATGGCCTCAGGCAAGTAATGTTTATAAAGCCTAGAGTAGTCTTGCCGTATTTGGTGCCGCAATTGACTGCACCGCCAGTGAATAACAAAGCCCTGTCCATATTGGTTTCCGTTGAGGGTGAGGCACTTACTAAGTATCTACCAAAAATACTGTCAGCACTGTTGGAGGCACTTTCGGAAGCACAAGGCACTACCAATGAACAACAAGAATTGGAATACTGTCCGGCGGTCATATTGTCTGTCGTCGATGAAGTCGGTATACGCACAATAATGGATACTTTAATGACGTCGGCAAGATCTGATCAGCTCACAATACGCAATCAGGCTTGTGTTTGGCATGCACTCACCCGGAGACTATTCGCAGTATGTTCCACAACAGCTACGTTGTCTACTACGACTAATGGCCGACGATGACAAGGATATATTGCAGAGATCTTAGGATGCACTAAATGCGGTCATCAAGGGTCTGGATTCAGCACAGCAGATCGCACATGTATCTGATGTGCGTCAGGCTGTACGTTTTGCAGCAAGTGACCTACACGTCTCAGAACTGCCAGGATTTTGCTTACCCAAAGGCATTACACCGTTGCTACCAGAATTCCGTGAGTCCATTTTAAGCGGCTTACCAGAAGAAAAGAAAAATGCAGCCCAAGGTCTCGGCGAGATCATATCATTGACGAGCACACAGTCATTGCAGCCATCTGTGGAACACATCACTGGTCCGCTTATACGTATACTGGGCGATCGTTTTAATGCTGGTGTAAAAGCAGCCATGGCGATTCTGCTGCACAAACTTGGTGTCATGCTAAAACAGTTTTTGCCACAACTACAAACGACATTCTTAAAGGCTTTGCACGATCAGAATCGTAATGTGCGCATGAAGGCTGGTTATGCTCTGTCGGAACTAGTCCGAATCCATTCGAGAGCCGATCGCTTTTCAATGAGATACACAACGGCATTAAGAATGCGGATGATTCAGCAGTGCGTGAAACCATGTTGCAGGCATTGCGTATCATATTGACTCCCTCAGGCGAAAAGATGTCGGATGCAATGAGGAAGCAAGTTTACACGACATTGTTAAACATGCTTGGGCATCCGGAGGATGTGACACGCAGCGCTGTGGGTGGTTGTTTGGGCGCACTAATTAAATATCTGCAATTTGAGCAAATCAATGAACTTTTTACACAGTACATCTTTAATGAAGACAGCGATGACAGTTTGGTTAAGCAAGGTCTCGCCGTAGTACTCTTTGTGGCACTCAAGGAATGCCCAGAAGTCATACTAAATGAACATTTCGAGGAGAAAATCATTGCTAAAATTTTATCATACATTTCATCTGAACGTATATCTATTGCTTGCAATGGCATACGGGCGGCCACTTACCTACTGAAACACAACATGGCCAACAAAAGGAGAACCCCTAACAATGTGATTGTTGCATTTACGCGCGCAATAAATCATATCAGCAACGACGTAAATCAGCTGGTGGCAAAAAGTTGCAGTCATATAGCGAAAACGTTAACCGCCGAGCAAATAACACCCGAAGCTATAAAGTACATCGTACCCATGCTGGTTAAGGGCACGAAAGAGAAGAACGGTTATGTCAAATCAAACTCAGAATTGGCATTAGTTTCTGTGCTCCGATTAAAAGTCGACGATGCCACTTATCTTAAGACTTGTCAAATCCTTGAGCCAGGAGCAAAAGATTCTCTGAGTGAAGTTGTGAGCAAAGTTCTGCGGAAGGTAACTTCCCAACTAATTGGCAAAGATGAGGAACTAGATGACACACTGCTCACCTAATGTGATTGTATTTAATTTATGTATATTAATGTTTTTTATTTCAAATTAAATAAAATGGTAAAATAACGCCTACAAATCTTTAAACAAAATGCACGAGTTAAATAAATATTATTGCTGCGCTTAATCCATATCCAAAGACCTATAACAAGTTTTTTTCAGTCTGGACCACGCAGTTATTAAAAGTTGGAAATTTTATGTATGTTTTATGTAGGAATCAAGCGCAAAATTTAAACATATTTTAAATGAAGTATTCGTTTTGAAGAGCATAAAAACTGGAAAAAAGAGTCAGTCGAGAAGGAATGATTAATTGACATGCTATGTTAGAAATTACGAACAGTTAAAAATTAATAGAGGTGTACGGTTTCGTCATTATCAATATTGAAAAGCGCTTAAATCGTGGAAAGCAGAAAAAAACAAAACAAAATCAACAGCAGCACTTCGGCAACAGTATCATCGGAAAGCGCTAAAGCAAAAAAATACTGCAACGCATGCCAAGTCGAGCCATAGGCACTATCATCAATTATTTTAAATCTCACGCGTGATTTATATCTTACGCAGTGATTTGAATCGAACAGACTCTCGCATGCTAAAATAGCGTAAGATTCTCGCATGCTATGATAGCGTTCTTGTTTATAGGTAAACAAATGTGTGGTTGTTGTAAAACAATGAACTCTGTGTGAATATTCGTGTGCCCTATGAAATGTTTTTTGTGCGAAATCTACTCTCGCGGTAGAGTGAATATGAAATTTAATGCAAAATCGCGTAAGATTCTTGCATGCTATGATAGCGAACGTTTTCTTGCTTATAGGTTAACAAATATGTAATTGTTGTACAACAATGAAATCTTTGTGAACATACGTGTGACGTATGAGATGCTGCTTTTAAACGAATTAATGTACAACTAATAAAAATAAAAATTTTAATTTATAAATTTAATAATATTACAAACAAATCAAAATAAACACTTCTACACATCTCCCCTGTGTTCGGATATAGAATGGATTTTTTTGAGTTGGTTTCTTATTGTTTTAATGTCTCCATCAGAGATATGCAGTGAGTGGTAAAAACGAGCTTGTGAGCTACTTACGAAAAATTGAGTGTAAGTGTGTCGAGTAGAAACGCAGAGTGCTAATACGAAAAATGCTTCGGCTTGCAAACACTCACGAATGTAAGTAGCTTATATTCACAAGTGTGAGTCATACTAGTAGAAAAGTATTCCAACTATTCGCTTCGCTCAACACTTAAAAAGAATCGCAATAATATACATCGTTAGTTTATTTTTATTACAGAATTTTGAAATATTTAAATATAAAAAGTAATTTCCTTACTTTCTTTTAATATAATGTAACAAGTAAATTAGTAAGGCAAAAAATTTAATTAAATAAGAAAAGTAACTATGGAATTAATTTTCAGTTAACATTGGTTTTTGATTTAGTTTCTTTTTAGTATAGAATTTAGAAATATAATATTGTCAACAGTTTTTAGAGCAAGCCGATTCCTAAATAAAACCAAAAAAAAAACCCATAATTAGCAGCAAGTGCCTTGATTCTCCTTCTTCCTTCTGCTGTGCGTTCGTTGCGCAATAAAAAAAAAAAAAAAAAACAAAAATTGTGTGTCTTGTGCGCAGACAAAAAATTTTAAAAACCAAAAAAGGGTCTGCTAATGATATGTCAACTCATTTGTCAGTCAAGTCTTATGCAATGCGCGAAGAAAGTAATAAACTTATGCTTGCTTTGCATTTAAACCCTCATACCATACGCCTACACACAGACAAACGGCCACACACACGATTGCACACAAAAACGGCAGCCAAGTCGTAAAAAAAAAATACACGATTGCACACAAATGACCATCATATGACGAAATTAACCGAAATATCTAGAATTTAACTAGCTTTCGCATAAATTCAACCAGGGCATGTAACAAGCTCACAAGCCACTCATGAACTACTTGTAAGTATTCACAAGTATTTAACGATGAATCACGAATAGGCTTGACATTCGCTGGCAATGTTATGTGTGAGTCCAAGCCGAAGCAGTACATGATTATATATTTTATAAGCAAGTGTTTGTGAGTGCGAAGATTTTTTTTTTTAAGTGTGAGTGTTAATCTGATTTTATGCACGAGTGGCTCATGAAATTGTAAGTGGATTCATATTATGAGCCATTCACTGCAGATCTCTGGTCTCCACCCTTATTAGCTGCAACTAAGCAAAGCAACGATCTATTACACAGCAATAAAAAATTACTGACAGCGCGCGCAAGCAAAAGAACGTAAGCATTGCTCATTCAATTAAAAGATCATAAGCGAATTTTATTTTTGTGAGTATAGTTACAACAATTGCAATTTCTGTTGTTGTTGCCTATACGAAATTTATAAGCAGGAAACTTTTCGAGTTGACTTACAATTGTTGTTTTTAATTCATTTGCGGCATGCATTTAAATTTTACAAGGGACATGTGAAAATATTGAAAATTAATGTCTTTACTTACTAATTAAATTGAATTAAATTGTTCGCTTCGCTGCGCGTTTTTTTTTCTGTCCAGGTTGTGTAACAATCTTCGTCTGTCCAACACGTTAAAAGCTAAGAAAAAAAGAGACATATACTTTTTCTTTGTCCAATAATTCCTTTAAATATTCTAATTAGAATCTAATAAAACAATTTATTCTATACTACAACAAAAAAAGCACAATATTTATAAGCAGTGACGAAACACTGCTCCGTGAGCATGGTATGGCTATTCTTTCAGCCTTCCGGTCGGCAACAAAATGTAAGCAATAAACCTACGAACGTGTTTATGTTGATTGCTTTATTGTATTTGTAAGTACTTTATACTAAAAAAAAACGTATTTAATTAAAAAAAATCGAAAAAGTAAGTATGCCACTCAATTGTTAATCACAAATGTAATTTAAAAAAAATTATTAAAATCTGTTCAGCATATTTTGTAAAAAATTTTCATGTTTAATTTTATATAATTACTAGTAATCCCGGCGCGCTTCGCTACGCATTTTTTTCTGTCCAGCTTGTATAATCATCTTCGTCTGTCAAACCCGTTAAAAGCATGAGAAAAAAAAGAACTGATGGCAATTTTAGAATACGCTGAATAATTGATGTCTGGTGCATATTTGAACACAAGACGAATAAAAAGCGACTTCTTTGTTGTCTTTGTTGTTCTCTCTGAATGTGTCTATATTATTTATAAGTGCCACTCTCACTCTTGAAACATTTTGCATTAAACGTTCGTTGCGATGTGTTTTAGATTCTTGCGTCTTGCTACTGAGCTGATTCGTTCTGTTTCATTTACGAGTATTTGAGCAATTTGCGTTTGAGTTCTATTGTTTCCTACCTTTTGGTGTCTTCGTGCATTTCTGCTGTTTTGATTATTAAGATTTGTCTTTCTTCGCGGCATTTTACAAAAAATGCTAAGCATCCCCCGACTGATCTCGAGCATGCGGCTGATGCAATCATGCACTCAATTCTTACAGCATGCAACGCGAGCATGGACATCAGACATTGGTACAGACGACACCACCAGCAGGTCTACTGGTGGTCCAGGCACATTCCTGAGGATCGAAAAAAAGCAAAAGAATGTTGACACTGCTACTATACGGGTCGGTAGCACCACGATATCCTCCAGCAAAACTATAAAGTACCTGGGCATTATGCTTGACAAAAGGGTATGCTTCACGGAACACCTACAGTATGCCGACATCAAGGCTACGGAAACCACTCAGGGGCTTTCCCGCATTATGTTGAACACTAGAGGCCCTAAGTAAGGGCGCCGACTGCTCCTCCAGAGCGTAGTAAAGTCCAGAATACTTTATGGCGCACCGAACTGGGCAAGTGCAACCAAAACAAGAAGCTACAGGTGCGGCCTTGAGGCTACCCACCGCCTCTGTGCCATTAGGGTCTGCCCAGCGTTCAGGACGATCTCCGATGCTGCGGCACTGGTCATTGCAGGAATGGTTCCGATTGACCTGGTTGCCAAAAAAAGAGCTGAACTCCATCAAACTTCCCAGGGTACGTCTCGTGCTGCCAACCGTACTCTGATCAGGTCGGTTGGCCTCACTGCGTGGCAGCATCGCTGGGACAGCTCAAATAATGGCCGCTGGACCCACCATCTAATCCCGAGGCTAGACATCTGGTATGAGAGGCGACATGGAGAAGTCAACTTTTACCTGACACAGCTCCTCAGTGCACATGGATGTTTTAGGGCATACCTCCATCGTTTTGGCCATAACGATTCGCCTCTGTGCCCTTCGTACGAAGGCGATGTGGTTGAAGACGCCGAACACTGCGCATTCGCTTTCTCCAAGTTCACTGCTGCTAGGCGCATGCTTGGCGCAGTTTTTGGGGAAGCCCCCACCCCAGAGAGCTTGGTGTGCTTCACGCTGAGGTCTAAACTCAAGTGGGATGCTGCCTGCGAGTTTACCATCATCATCATGTCAACTCTTCGCGCTGTTGACACGGCTCCTAGACCCCAACGATGATTTTAAGTTTCCCCGCGAAGCAATGCTTTACAGCAGTACCGCGGGGTGCAACTATTGTTAATTATTTTTGTTAAAATTAAAAAAAAAAACAAACAAAAAAAAACCCAATTAAAATTAAATCGAAATTAAAAGTTTTTGACATATTTCTCTTCGCACAATGCATTATGATGTATGTTGCATGTATAAGCAGTAATTACTGCCGTACTAATTAAACTATTACGGCCGTATTTACTAACCGATAATACGAATAAAAAGTATCATATTTCTTTAGTTTGAACGAACCCTACACATGCACAAAATTTCATTGAAATCGGTTGGACGGCTTCAGAGATACTGGGCAAAGCCAAACTAATTAAACAATTACGACCGTATTTCTTGTTTTTTTTTTCACAGACGTTGTGGTAGCGCACTACCAAACAAGAGGACTTACGAAACCAGACCTACTGTCTGTTCCACAGCTACGACCGATAATGGTCAACAGCTGCTGTATCTACTTAACAAAGATTATTATTACTAGAAGATTACAAAAACATTAATAAAATAAAAAACTAAATTAAAATTAATACAAATATACATAGTAAAAATTAAAATAAGTAACTAATTCTATCTACTTTCATTAAATCTACGAGTAAGAAAAGATTTTTTCTATGTTAGAAAATAAATGATAATTTGAGTTATAAGCCAAACACATAGTATAAAAGGGATCATGCAGTAAGAAAGATAATCGTGCAGTGTTTAGTCTAATGGGCAAATAATTTCTTGTTGAACGCGATGGCACGTTAAAATTTATTTTCCCGAGGAGACAAGGCGAATTGACTTTTCCGTTTATTAAGTTATGAAAAAAAGTATACCTAACACGGATCTCCGACTAGCTTAGGTAGGCAGATTAATCAAATTAAGGCTGGAATCGTATGAAGGAAGGCGAATTGCAGAATTCCAGTTTAATCCACGCAACGCAAAAAGCAAAAATTGTTTTTGGACGGATTCAATAGGGTCAGAATATTTTGTGAGTTGTGGATTCCAAACACATGAAGCATATTCTAAAATCGGAAGAACCAAAGAAGTAAAAAGCTGCTTGGTGGTATACGGATCATTAACCATTTAAGAAGTAGGAATACAACCTAGGTTTGCTACGAGTAAAAGACATTACTTCCCACTTTTCACAATTTAGGTAAAGAAAATTATCCTTTCACCACTTTGAAAGTTGATCGAGGTCTTCTTGAAGAAGATTCTGATGATGAAGGGAATCCAGAGTAAAACAAAGTTTTACATCATCAGCAAACATAAGCACATGAGAATGCTTAATAACCAATGGAAGGTCATTTATGAAAATGTTAAAAAGCAAAGGACCTAAGTGGCTGCCCTGTGGGACACCAGAATGGACATTAATATTTTTAGAAACACACCGATTTTAATAAAAAGTATCCTATCTTTTTCGGCTGTTTTGATTAATAAGATTTGTCCTTCTTCGTCGCATTTTGCAAAAAACAATAAGCATCCCAATTAAAATAAAATTAAAAGTATTTGACATATTTCTCTTCACACAATACCTAATGATATTTATATATTAGCTGAATTTATTGCCGTACAAATTAAACTATAATGGCCGTATTTACTAATAGATTTTAATAAAAAGTATCCTATCTTAATCCTAAGTTGAAACCAACTCTACACATTTCATTGAACCAAACATCGTGATTATTTGTTATGATTATTTTTTACACAGTAGACAGAAAAAGCCCTGGTTCACACAGTTTTTTCTTCCTTGCGTTCATTGTATTGTTTAAACCTCATGCGCAATATTTAGTTTTTTTTTTTATTCATTTGGGTGCTCCTTCACTTGTTCATATATTCAGGAACATATATATCTATAGTTACAACCGTGGTGTCGACGGTCGTGTGTAGCTTGTGCTCTAACAATATTTTAATGTTTTTTAGTAAACTGGTGCTTTTAATAGTATAACTGTTTATGCATTACCCCATAACTGCACTCCATATGTCCAAATCGGTTTGACTGTGGTGTTGTATAATATAACTTTATACTCCAGTTTTAGCGACCAACGTAAGTTGATAAGCGAATGTATGCTGTTGGCCTTGAGTTTTATTTGGAGTTTTTTTGCTTCGATGTGCCTACGCCATGTGAGGCATCTGTCTAGGGGTATACCTAGATATACGACATCATTGGCTTGAAGAATTATGACTCCGTTTAGACTTAACTGTGGGCAGTCACTTTTGTTTAGCATAATGATTACTTGCTTGCTCTTAGCTTCATTTACTTTGATTCGCCAGTTGGCTAGCCATTCCTCCACGTAGGACATATGATCGGCCAAAAGTCTAGTTGCGTGAATGGGGCATCGGGATATGCTTAAAATTGCAGTGTCATCAGCACAGGTAGAGATAGCGAGACGGTCGTTTATTGGATTGTCGGCTGTGTACAAGACGTACAAGAACGGGCCGAGCACGCTTCCTTGTGGAACTCCGGCTTCAATTTTAAATTCTTCAGTTTTATAGTTGTTGTGCCGAACGGCGAACATCCTGTTGCTAACATAACTTTAGTATGTTGTGAGGCTTTCGGGGAAGCTACATACATCTTTATTTTGTAGATAAGGCCATCCAGCCAAACTCTGTCGAATGCTTGTGCTTGTGTGAAAATTGCTGAGCAATATTCTTGTTTTTCAAACGCCGTTCTTATTTCTGTCGTTATTCGGTTAACTTGCTCGATGGTTCCGTGCTTAGCCCGAAAACCAAATTGATGAGAGTTGACCTCCTGATTTTATATAGTAGCACCTTTCCAAAGAGCTTTGATAGGCCTGTCAGTAGACTTATGGGCCTATATGATGATGCGTTGCTTTTGTCTTTGCCTGGCTTATTATAATTGACTTTTTCCACTCAGTTGGGAAGTGACCACACCGGAATATCGCATTAAATAAACTTGTAACAAATACAGTGGCGATGCTTTTTAGACATCTTTTAGGTGATGTGCAAATTTCGTGCTAGTTGGCGAAATGTACTGGTTTTGTGCAAGTTGCTCCTCGGCTTTGAGTGCATCGGTGAGCTCATGTGCTGTCTTTTTAAAGCGATGTTTCGCTGCATGGGACCTACAATTCTGCCACTCACGTCTCAGGCGGCGCTTTTCAGTAAACAGGCGTTCAATAAGGCAATTGCTTATTGAATGGTACCTCTTCGGTGTTGTTTTTGTCTGTGGTGTTGAGTGTATAGCTGCTTCAGTTATGGTTGTACGCAGTTCCCTGACGGAGTTCTCAATCTCAACGTCGTTATTAATGGATGGGCTCAATTCGATATGACTGCTTATGTATTTTTTAAAATTCAACCAGTTTGTTTTGTACGATGCACTCGGAGAGATGAAAAAGGATTGGGGAATGATCCGAGGACAGGTCAGCAAGGGCTTCTGCAGATACCAAGCAACTTGAGATTTTCCGTGTTATCGCAAAGTCTATTGGATCGGATCGCCTACCCGGCGAGACATAATTCAGTTTATTTGTTTTACTTATTAATGCACTGTATAGTTGCTTCCCCTTGGGGTTAGACAAACGGGAGCCCCAGTGGGGGTCTTTTGCGTTGTAAGTTGTTGAAAAAGTCTTTGAATTGGTTTTCTGTTATGGCAAAACGTGGTGGACAGTAAACCGCAGACAAGGTTAGGTTGCCGCATTTGGATTGCACACAAATTTAAGTGGCTTGCATATAGTTTTCGCAAAATGGACTTGTAGGTAATGTTTATGGCGGTTCCTGACTAGTACTCCAGTTCCACCGTGAGCTTTGCCATCTGGGTGATTTGTGCCATGAAATGTGTATCCCGTTACTTGAAATTTGTATTTGTTAGTAAGGTGTGTCTCCGCAAGTAGCATTATGTCTTTTTCCATATCTTGGAGAAATTTTGATATTTCTAATTTGTGGCGTGGAACCCCATTGGCATTCCAGAAGGCTATATTTAGTATAGCCATCACTTTGAATGTTGCTCAGCGAGCATTTGGATCAGCGAGTTTTGATTCCGTATAAGATCTTGCATTGCGGTCTGTATAGAAGCCATGAAGTGCATCATACTTTGCTGCACTGGGACTACTAAAGCTTCGATTTTATTTGATGCACATGGGGCGTTTTGTGACATTAGACCTGTCTGCGGTGGATCTTGCGTGTAAACTGGTGTGGCGGTTTGGATAACCTTCGGAGCTGTAGTGGTGATGTGTTCTGGTTTATTGGCATCTGATTTTAATGCGTTTTCGAATGACACCCCAGACATTGTAGTGGCGTATTCAGGCGCCTGTTTGGCTGTAAAAATTGAGGCTACAGGCATGGATCGAGAAGTGACGACCCGATGGTTTAAGCGACTTCTTAGTTCCTTGTAAACTGGGCAGTCCCTGAAGTTTGCTGTGTGATTACCATTGAAATTTTTTATAGCTGCGTTTTCCTTATTAGATCAGCAATCGGCAGATGCGTGGAGGTTGCCGCAGGCAACACAGACTGGGCGCAGCCTGCAGTAAGCTTTGGTATGGCCGTACTCCGGCATTTGACGGGGCTATTGCATTTGTGCGGATCTTCTCCGGTGTGTGTTATTCTTCGGTGCAACAGGTACTACAACTTGTAAATTGGGTGTACGGCGTTCTTTTTCTTGTCTTGCTTTGTCGTCGGGCGCTAATTCAACCTTGAACATTGGTTGCGGTATCTTATTTTTACTAGTTATATTTATGACAACTTTACGATTGAAGCCCTGGTCCTTGAGTGCGCTAACTAATTCATTAGTACCTACATTAGATTCAATGCCTTTAATTACAACTTACAAGCCTTTTACGCTCTTGAGTTGGTAAGTGTAGAAGTTGATATTTCTGTCATTAAGATGTTTATACACTGTACGGTAATGATCTTCATTATGAATTTGAACTTTGGTTTCTCTTATATTCCCTTTAGTGAGAGGGATTATGTTGTGTTGTGTTGTTGCAAATGAACTCCGTGAGATTTTTTACCAGAACACTTGAGCTTTACTCGCATATGTAAATTGGCGGCGGTTTGGCCTTGCTGACTTTGGTTGCACCATCTACATTAGCAATGGGTTCCACATCTTCAGTGTCCAAAATTGCAAATTGGTTATTACTGAGGGGAGTGCCTTTTCAATGTTGTTGCTGCTGCGATTAATTTTTGGTGCCATTCGTTGTTTTTTGTAGGCTTAGCTTACGTTTTATGCTTACGTAGCGGTCCACTCCAATCTGCGCTACCTGTCGCACTTTTGTATTTTCTACACCCTTGCGATGTTCATTATCATTGCTAGTATTAGTTGTTGTTGTTCATTCCTGAAGCAACTTCGAATACTGCGCTTCAGCAGAGAGATGTGTGGACATAACTGTAGGTGTTGTTGACACAGTGACAGTTGTCATTGTTGTTGCGAGTGCAGTGGTCAGTGTGGCTACTGAACTAGTTGCAGCTGCTGCTGAAGTTATAATATTGTTTTTGTAATTTGTAGGTGACACTCTTACCAAGTTTTCAGGTGTTAGTGGTATCATAGGTGAGGCACATTGAATATCCCATGACATTGAATCTGCAGCGAGTAGTTGCTGGTGCTAAAGCATCGGTGAGCACGAACGAGCTCTAGTATGGTCCATCGGAGCTAGCTTGGAGGTAGAGATTGGGTGGTGGCCTTTTTCAACTTTGGTGGTTGACACGATAGGGAAGTAGGCATTTCTCTTAGCTGTCGGAATTCTACACACATGGGCGTCGCTCATACTGCATCTGTTCAGAGTTCTAACTGAGTTTAATTAGTGATGATGTGCCCTCTTTCCGGAGTAGGTCACAATCTATCACGGTCTGGCAACTCCTTGATCAGAGTATTAATTATAGAAGCGAAAATAGTTTCTAATATAATTACGATTATCGATAAATCGTTAACTCTCCTTTATTGGGGGAAAGGTTTGCGCGATCTGGCAGTTCCTCGCACGTTCAGCGACGGTAGCTCGTTGGTCGTGTGTGAGCGAGACAGTTATACAGTGATTAGCTAAACAACTGAACTTTGAACTACAGGAACAGGTAATTACTGCTTTCTTGCGCAAAATTACGCAAAATTAAAAATTTTACTAATTTTTTGATTTTTTTGCAGTATAGGCAGGAGAATCTACCTCGCGGGAGAACACACTTCGACGACCACGTCGCGCATGTCTTGCAAGCATGCACACAGCCACAAGACACTGTTTAACTATTTATCTTTCAGGAGCACGCAAAAAAAACGTCCGACCGGGAAAGAAGAATACTAAATAATACTAATGTTAACTATAACAAAAAATTTTAAAAAATTGCTTGCTAAAACTGGTGTATTGTTTGTTCTTATAAGCTTGCTGTGATCAGCTGTTTTCAAGTCGCTTTCGGCTTTTCATTTTTTAACTTCAGCAATTCTATTTTCTCCCTTTATTTTTTTTTTTCACTTAATATAATATTTTTTTTTATTTTAAAATGGCCTGTTGCTATGATAAGTGTAAAAAGGCACTTGGAGTCAATGCAGTGACCGTGGCCTGTTGGCTATGCTCATGTCGTGTGTGCTAATCTTAATGGTAAAATTGCTGATACGATTACCAAACCTTTGGTCTGCGGTGATCGCATCCGAATTGTTACTCTACGGAAATACATTTTTCAACATTTATTTGGAGATCCTGTATTGCCTTTTCTAATTTGGTTAATGATTATAAGTCTTTAGGTTCAAAACTTAAATCTTATGAAAAGTCCCCAAAAGAGTACAAATTTGTCAACTAGTCTCCTAAAAGGAAGAAAGCCAAATGTTCCAACAAAAATTTGCCCATAATTGCAATCGATGCGGACGATAACCCTAAGACTCCTAATTGTATTATCAAAGCAGTTTATGCACACGTGTTTTCTACATCCATAGCTGAGCCACTAGTAGTTGATAGTATCCTTCTACCGAGTTATGTTCCTTCAAACAACATAATGTTGTTGAACCAAATTCTGCCATCTTAAAAAGCGTTCTTCTTGAACCTAATCAATTAGTTTTAATCACCCCAACTAAAGCTATTTTTATATCTCGGCTAGCTGCTGACACTACAGAAATTGATGTAAATCATTACATTACTTCTAAAGTTCCTTTAATAACCAATACGATTATAAAGGAATTTAAATTTACTCACTAAAGAGCGATATCAACATTTAAAATTATTTTTCCTAGTTTTTGAAGATGCACAAACTGCTTAAACGCGACTTTTTGTAATTGCCAAGTAATTGTTTTGTCCATGAATACAACTACAAAAATCGGAAAAAGACACCATTGGCTTTATTGATAATAATAATGTTGTTTTTTGTTTTTGATAGTTTCGCTACTAAAGTGGCTTCAAAGCAAAAAATTAAAAAAGGCGGCAAAACAAAGCAAGTGAATTGTTCTCTGTCGTCTACTCCGTTTCTTGTTAGAGGTCTTAACTTAAACTTGGCTCCGGCCTGAGATTTTAAGTTCTGAAGCTCTAAATTGAAACTTTGTGACTTTTAGAAAAGATACGTCTGATTTAATGCATATTCGTGCGTGTCCTAACAATATTGAGTTTCTCTGTGTTAAAATATCACTTGGTAATGCCACTTTATTTGTTACTTGTTCTTACATACCACGTTTTTCTGTAGAGACAATTTACTTAGTACATTCAGATTTAATAAAAACCATTCATTCCCCTATTTATTGGTCATGGGAGATTTTAATCTAGTGTCATGATCACCTTCTGATCTATCAAATGGTCTTGTACCCGCAGCTTCGTGTTCATTTATTGATTAAATACTTGACAATTTTCTTGAACAAATTAAATTTATGAGGAAATCTAAAAATCGTATTCTAGACCTAGTTTTTACTAATTGTTCCACTAATGTTTCATTAAGTAAGTTCAGTCCGCTATCTACTCCTGAAGAAAGTTATCACCCCACACTTCAACTTAAGTTTCATTTGAAGTCTCCCTCTTTTTGTCAACCCAATAAAAAAGTTTAAAGACTTTTTGTTTCAAAAAAACTAATTTTTACTTTCAAATACAAATTGGTCAGTTATGAATTCTATAGATGATATTGAACAGGCTATCCAGTTATTAATACGAATTTATACAAACATTTCAATAAATGTATACACCCGACTTTAAATTTAAACAATCAAATCGGACGGCTGGTTACGCGAATTATATTGTCGAGTGTTTTAATTTTCGCCACTTGAAGAGGCCTGTTATTTTTCGAATTTATTAAAAGTAATATCAAAAATTAAACGGGATCCGAAATCCTTTTATTATATCAATAATTCGAAACAAAGGTGTAATAATTTTCGATCTATATTGAAATTATAAATGTTGAAGGTTTAAATAATTATGTCATTTCAAACATTTTTGCTAGTTTTTTTCAAAGTAGCTACACCTTTGCAGTTCCACTTGAAAGGTTTGAAGCCATTTATGGCCCATAGATGTCTTCATATATGACATCTAATTTAACCTTGCAACCATTCAATAAACTTTCTGTTTTTTGCGCAGTATTAACTGGACATCCTGCATAATGTGTGTCTAAATAGAGTTCTAGTGACTCTTTTCTAGTTGGAGTGAACATGCCATCTGCTTTCTGTAGGATCTCCCAGTTTTGGGAGCTACCTGCCAGAATTTTGAGGAGTCTGAAGGACTCAGATGCTCTCTTCACTTTTTCGCAGAAGGATCTTCAAGATTGCCTCTGGATATATGGCATACATTTTTTGTAAACCTTCAGAGATTCTTTGTATCTCTTCCAGTCTTCTTCTAAGCGAGCGAAGCTTGCTCAACTCTCCCGACCACCAGCAGGGTTTGGATTTACCCCTCGGGCGGACAGGCTTGAGCCAGAACTTTGTTAGGGTTTGCAGTAAAAGATCTTCCCTGAGTTTCTAGCTTATTTACATTGGTTGGAGTAGGGAATGGCTGGATGTCGAGAGTGTTTCTCATTATGTCTCCATACTTATCCCAGTCTGTGTTCCTGATATTTCTAACAGGCTTGGGATTTGATAGAAGTTTGTTGATTTCGAAAGAGATTTACATATGGTCCGAAGAAAAGTGTTCTTCCAACACCTTCCATTTCCCTAGTCTATCACTTAATAAACTGGAAGCGAAAGTGGCGTCTATAACCTCCTGCCTATTGCATATAATAAAGGTTGGCTTTCTCCCTTTATTACATATGTGGAGATTTCTGCTTAAAATATTACCAAAAAGGTGCGCGTTGACATTGCACCGACAATCAATTTAGCGCCCAGCCTTTATGACTGTGCTACCAAATCCATGAAAATTTGCCTTGGCAACGCGTCTTAATTGTGGACGAAGTAGCTAATTATGAGCCATATCCATTCACCCCAGGCTTCTATGCTGATGGCTACTTGAGAGCATAAAAACATTTAGCGCCGTTCTTACTAGTACATACGCTCTGGGTTTACTTTGATTGCGCACGTAAAACAACTTGAAGTTGTTAGTCCTGATTCCGCACACAAGACCATGTACTACCCACGGTTCCTGTATGTAGCTAAGCGGAGTATATGTATAAGAGTGGTGAAGGTTAATCTGGAGTACCCGCAACATCGTTACTGGCATCCACCTCTACCGTCGTCTTTTCCGCATTTTCGTCTGACGCCAGCAACATCTTTTCATTCTTTAGAGTGGCTTGCGTTATCCCTTACAGACGAGAGTAGAGACTGCCATCAGTCGACGATCTCATTGGCGTTGTCGTCACGTTAGCGGTACCCTGTCTTAGAGGCGGAGGCCCCATCTTTCCATCCATCTTTCTTGAAGACTTTTATCGTTACCATTAGAATCCATAGCTTACGACACCACCAGATCTAGATAGAAGCTGTATCAGTGCAGTGCGGAACTCACCTTTGGGTTCCTCCATCTAAGTTAACTTCCATGTCGATGTCGGTAACTCGGGGTTACATACCCTGATCATTTCTATGTTGGCTCGGCTGGTTTCCACGCCCTCGCGTTGGCAGTCGCCGCTTCAGCAGTAGACATAAGAACCTGGCTTGAGCCAGGTTGTGAGTTTGCTGTTAAGGACTGCGTGTGCATAGCTATTTCCAGACATCACCATGTGAAGATGATAGACCAGGCTTCCTTCAGCACTCTCAATTACGGCACATGCTTGCGGTATGTGTTGATTCCCATGAGAGTTGCTAAAGACACGACGGCGGAAAAAAAATTACTGTAAATTATAAATAAAATTCAAATACTTTTGTGCTTTATTTCTTCCATATTTGTACCTTAAAGAAGAAGAAGTATTTTTCAATCATTTTGAAGGTTACAGTCGTTTAACACACAAAAGCGCTTTATTTGAACACTAAAACTATCCTGCTGTGACAACGTGTGTGAGAAGTAGCTACACCTTTAGCTCGCGAAATTTTATACCCAATTTAAGTGTAGGTAATTGCTCGCAAAGATTTTGAATTTACCTGTGACACCTGCTGGTTATTTTGCAGCTCTGGCTGTTGTTTGTAGAACGTCACAAAGATGTGCGCTCAAATGTATTTTGCCTAAAAAAAAAGTTCATTACCATTTATAAATCCTGTAATTTTGGTTAGGTTAGGTAACTGCATCACAAGGTAAGTAATACCACTTAGGCAACAGTATGGGTACGTTGTAAGCTACAAGGCTGGGGCCTAGCTACCTCCCAATTTGATGAAACTATTCAGAGCTTTTAAAAAAGCGAAGAAAAGAAAGTAAATTCTAGAAAACGTGTTCTACTTCTGGCTAAAACCGGGCACGTGCAGAAAAGGGGCTGGATTGTTTCCAATTCCTCTTCGTTTCTGTCGTACAGAGTCCCTATTAGACAGTTCCCTCTTAGAGTTCCTATCCGGGTAGGAATATAGGATTTAGGATTTTATGATTCCTAGTAACAAGAATGACTTATATTTTATCTGCATTTACTTCTACGCCACAGTCTTCCGCCGCTTTGAAATAAAGTTTGGAGCCCGTTGTAGAAGATCTCTCAGATTAGGTACGAATTTTTCAGTTACCCCGACCACGAAATCATCCGCATGGACTATCAGTTTTCAGTCCAGCTCCCATCGCTATTAGATCCCAGCAGGAGTTTGTTAACAACTGCTCTGCGGAGACTGGATTCTCCTAGGTTGACCTCAATGATTCTGCCTTTCAGCATATTGCCAATGAGGACTACTAGGCTTGAATCCATTCCGAAGTCAGAGAGTGCTGTTGTGATGGCATGTTAAATATGTTGGAATTGACATTATTAAAGGCCCCATCTATATCAAGGAAGACTGCTTGACTAAACTCCAGCTGATGCAAAGAGTTTTCCGCAGTAGAAACAAGAGAATGAAAAGCGGTCTCAACCGAGTTTTCCTCAGTGTAGGCATTCTGAGCCGTGGAGAATTGCTTTTTGTTTATTGTTAATCCTAAGTGGATTTCTATCATCGTTGTTAGCGGTTTCAGAAGAAATGACGACAGAGAGATCGGTTTTAAGACCTTTGGGTGTATGTGTCAGCTTTTTTCTGCCTAAGGAATGAAGACTATCTTAACCCGCATCCACCCCTTAGGAATATAGCCAAGTTTGAGGCACTCCTTGAAGATTGCTTGTAGATTGCTTGACAAGCCAATGATATTTTGCAGTTCCACTTGAAAGGTTTGAAGCCATTTATGACCCATAGATGTCGGTCTTCATATATGACATCTAATTTAACCTTGCAACCATTC
Source organism: Stegana nigrithorax (assembly GCA_037044495.1). Lineage (NCBI taxonomy): Eukaryota > Metazoa > Arthropoda > Insecta > Diptera > Drosophilidae > Stegana > Stegana nigrithorax. The sequence continues at coordinate 934 of JBAMBQ010005083.1, read as the reverse complement.
AATAAACTTTCTGTTTTTTGCGCTGTATTAACTGGACATCCTGCATAATGTGTGTCTAAATAGAGTTCTAGTGACTCTTTTCTAGTTGGAGTGAACATGCCGTCTGCTTTCTGTAGGATCTCCCAGTTTTGGGAGCTACCTGCCAGAATTTTGAGAAGTCTGAAGGACTCAGATGCTCTCTTCACTTTTTCGCAGAAGGATCTTCAAGATTGCCTCTGGATATATGGCATACATTTTTTGTAAACCTTCAGAGATTCTTTGTATCTCTTCCAGTCTTCTTCTAAGCGAGCGAAGCTTGCTCAACTCTCCCGACCACCAGCAGGGTTTGGATTTACCCCTCGGGCGGACAGGCTTGAGCCAGAACTTTGTTAGGGTTTGCAGTAAAAGATCTTCCCTGAGTTTCTAGCTTATTTACATTGGTTGGAGTAGGGAATGGCTGGATGTCGAGAGTGTTTCTCATTATGTCTCCATACTTATCCCAGTCTGTGTTCCTGATATTTCTAACAGGCTTGGGATTTGATAGAAGTTTGTTCATTTCGAAAGAGATTTACATATGGTCCGAAAAAAAGTGTTCTTCCAACACCTTCCATTTCCCTAGTGTATCACTTAATAAACTGGAAGCGAAAGTGGCGTCTATAACCTCCTGCCTATTGCATATAATAAAGGTTGGCTTTCTCCCTTTATTACATATGTGGAGATTTCTGCTTAAAATATTACCAAAAAGGTGCGCGTTGACATTGCACCGACAATCAATTTAGCGCCCAGCCTTTATGACTGTGCTACCAAATCCATGAAAATTTGCCTTGGCAACGCGTCTTAATTGTGGACGAAGTAGCTAATTATGAGCCATATCCATTCACCCCAGGCTTCTATGCTGATGGCTACTTGAGAGCATAAAAACATTTAGCGCCGTTCTTACTAGTACATACGCTCT